>VDFB02298064.1:174052-221549 GCA_007258455.2 Sequoia sempervirens
CAAAGAGAAGAATTTTGTGGAGTGAACCAAGATGACACATCTATTGTTGCTAATACTAGAGCCAAGAAGAGAGCTTTCGAGGTTGAACAAGCAACAAATAAAGATAAAGGAGCTGCTGGTCCATCAAATCAGCAAGTACCACGCACTTTGTGGCAAGGTCACGACACTAATAAGGAGCAATCTTTACATGCTACATCTGCAAGTCAAGTGCAACCTGACCATGTTGTTGTGAAGATGCAGCCAAAGGTAAACATATCTGCACCTTTCAACATTGTTGAAAGTATGAAAAAAATGAATGTTTCAATTTCAATGTGGGATTGTTTGGCAATCCCTGGTCAAATCAATTTGTTATAGTCAGCCTTATTAAATCTAGTTAACTTGAATCCTCCGAATGAAGTCCATTTAGGCCAAACAAACTCAGTCTTAACCAATGCACTTTTGGATAGTACCACACAACAAAGTAATGGTGTCAAGCCCCCTCCTTTCTATGTTTCCTTAATAGTGGGGAATAAATTGGTACACAATTACATGGTTGATAGCGGGGCTAGTAGTTCAGTAACGCCAAAAAAGATTGCAGACCAGCTAGGTTTACAATACCAACCATTGGAAAAGGGAGTACTTCAATTGGATGGGACAGCAGTAAACACTATAGGTGTTACTAAAAACCTAAATCTCACACTACATGCCTGTCCCAATTTTTCAATCCCACAAGATGTGTTTGTCATAGATTTGCCACCATTTTTTGCTTTATGCCTTTCTAGAGACTTCACAGCTAAAATTGGAGGGTATTTATTTTTAGATTGGTCCCATATGCTTTTTAGGACCAGGTATGGTACTAAGTAACCATAACTTCTGAGTCCCTTGCCAAGGATCACATCGAACCTTATGTGCCATCTACTATAAATGTTAACTCTATTGTTTTAGAGGATACTGAACTTGCTGCAACACAAGAGTTACAAGCTGAGAGTGTATCTGAGGTACTCCTAAATGAGTGGGCAGCTGAGAATGTGTTTGATAACCCAAATGAGCTTATCCAGGACTTTGTCCTGGGCAATTATGTGCTAAATGAAGCTGAGACAGAAATGCCAAATCTTGAGAGAAGTGCAGAAAGTTAGTTCGAGCAGCAAAATGAATTATGGGAGATGTATTTTGATGGTTCAAGAAGCAAAAATGGTGTTGGAGGAGGTGCAGTGCTTGTATCTCCGCAAGGTGATAAGTATTATGCTGCTGTCCATTTTACTTTTGCTTGCTCCAACAGCACTCCTGAGTATGAGGGCCTTGTTGAAGGTCTTGAGTGGGCAAGGAAGAGAAGAATAACTTGCTTGAAAGTGCATGGAGACAGCGAGTTAGTTGTTAATCAAATAAGAGGCCTGAATGCGGCTAAAAATGACACACTAAAATCTTATAGGAAGAGTGTGGAACATGCTCGAGGAATTTGATGCCTTTAATTTAGTATCTATTCCAAGGAATCAGAACAAGCATGTTGATAGGCTTGCAACCATTGGGGCACAATTTGATATTCCAGGTGACATTAGAAAAGAGAAAGTACAACAATATGTGAAGGTTGTGGTCAGACCATCAATTCCTGATAACAACATTCACTGGCAAGTTTTTGACAATGATGAACATATTCTTTCCTTTTTGCTCGAAGAAGATCAGTTCTCCATGGTGAATCAAGCAAAAATCAAGCAATTGTATGACGATCAAGTCATACATTTGAGGATGAATAAGTTGCCCAAAGGCCTTGTTACCTTAGAGTCGATTTCCAGTACTGATGATCAGCTTAAAAAGGGTAAAGCTGGCTTGAAAATCAAACAAGAGCTTAATGAAGAACTGGAGATTTTCAAAGGTAAACTCCTTAAAATAGGAAAAATTTGTTCACATGAAGATAAACAAGCTTTTATTGCTTTATGCCAAGAATTTCATGATGTCTTTGCTTGGGAATATTTGGATTTGAAAGGGTTTGATCCCCATATTGCTTAGCACATAATTGAGTTAGAGCCTGATGCTAAGTTAGTAAGACATAAACAAAGGCCCTTGAATCCTAAACTTGAGCCCCTAATGATTAAAGAGCTAACTAAACTAGTTGAGGGGGGTATTGTCTTTCCTATCAAACACACTTCATGGGTTTCTAACCTTGTACCGGTTAGGAAGAAAAGTGGTGAAATAAGACTTTGTGTAGACTTTAGGGATCTTAACCGTTCATCTTTGAAAGACCACTACCCGCTGCCCTCCATGGAACGAATCTTACAAGAAGTTGTTGGTTCTGAAAGATTTTCCTTATTAGATGGTTTTTCAGGGTATAATCAGGTGCTGGTTAAAGAGGAAGATCAATTTAAAACTGCTTTTACAACTAAATGGGGCACCATGGCATACAAAAGGATGTCTTTTGGTCTATCTAATGCTGGTGCCATGTTTTAGAGGGCCATGGAAATGGCGTTTCAAAGTTTGATCAATAAGATTATGTTGATTTATTTGGATGACATTACAGTCTATTCTAATAATGTTGATGAACATTTGTCGCATCTTAGGCAAGTTTTTGAAAAATGTAGAGAGTTTGGTATCTCTCTCAATCCAAAAAAGAGTGTCTTTGTTGTTCATGAAGGGAAATTATTAGGACACATAGTGTCAAAGCAAGGAATTACTATTGATCTTGAGAGAGTCAAAGCCATACTTGAGTTGCCACTACCTAATCATAAGAAGGGTCTATAGAGCTTTCTAGGCCAGATCAACTTTCTAAGAAGATTCATCCCTGATGTTGCAAACTTGTTACAACCTTTAACAACCATGTTAAAGAAAAATGCAGTTTCCAGTTGGACAAAATGTTCCAAGAATAGTTTTGAAAAGGTCAAGGAGGCCTCAGCAGCAGCTCCTACGTTGGTAAATCCCAATTTTTGTAAAGATTTTTATCTGTATGTTTATAGTAGCACAAGTAACATTTTTGCAATATTGGTTCAAAAAAATAGTGACAACTTAGAACAACCAATAGCCTTCTTTAGTCAAATACTTGTTGATTATGAAGAGAGGTATTCATTTGTTGAGAAGCATGTTCTCTCCATGATCAGAAGTCTAAAGAAATTCAAGCCTCTAGTGTCAAACAATAAGATTCATATTCTGGTTGCCCACTCAAGTGTGAAGGATTTTATGTTGAACAAAGATTTGAATGACAAAAGAGCAGGATGGATCACCAAGGTCATGGAATATGATGTGGATATTAAGATCACCAAACTAGTTAGAGGCAAGGGTCTGTGTGAGCATCTGACCATAGGGTCAGGTAGTAAAAATGAATTGGAAAATGATGCTATTTTTGCTAATACAAATGAGTATCAGGTTGCTCAAGATGATGTGCCTGTGGGGGTAACTAATTGGGTTCAAGATATGACCCAATTTCTACAAACTAGTGAATGCCCATTAGGATTAAATAGAGATAAAAGAAGATACTTCAGATTGTAGTCCATCCCGTATGTGCTGGTAAATAATGTTATTTTCAAAAAGGATCTGAATGGTGTCCTGTTAAGATGCATTCACAACCATTAAATTGAGAAGGAACTCCATGAGTTTCATGATGGAGCTGCAGGAGGTCACTTTGCCCCAAGAACTACTGCCTGGAAAATCATGAGAGCTGGTTACTACTGGCCCAGCTTGTTCAAAGATGCATATTCCTGGTCAAGAAAGTGTATCAAATGTGCCTTATTCGCAGGAAAGGAGAAGCTGCCTACTATGACTCTACATCTAATTCAAGTAGAGTAGCCCTTCCTGAGATGGGGTATTGATTTCATTGGGCCAATAAACCCACCATCCAATGCTAGTCATAAGTGGGTGCTGACTGTTATAGACTATTTCACACAATGGATAGAAGCAATAGCTTTGAAAGAAGCAAAAGAGTCTTCAGTTTTGAGCTTCTATGAAGATATAGTCACCAGATTTGGAGTCCCTGAATCCATCATATCTGCTAACGCTCTTGCATTTGTGGAGTTAAGATTAACTAATTGGACTGTTAAGCATGGCATTCATTTGAACACATCTTCAAATTATTACCCTCAGGGTAACGGCTTAGCTGAAAGGACAAATAAGAACCTCATCAAGATTATCAAAAGAACAATGGAGGATAATCAAAGGACCTGGCACACTGAATTAAATAATGCACTTTGGGCAGACAGGGTGACTCCTAAGAGGTCTATTGGTAACTCACCATACTTGTTGGTTTATGGAAAAGAGGCAAGATTTCCTCTATCTGTAGAGCTTCCGACCCTTGACATTATACATCAATTAGAGATGTTTGAGGAACAAGACCCCATGTCTGTGAGATATGCAAAGCTCATGGAACTTGAAGAGTTAAGGGACAAAGCAATGAAGGATTTGGAGCATCATCAGCTCCAAACAAAGAAAACATTTGACAGAAGGGCTAAAACAAATTTTTTTAAGGTGGAAGACCTCGTGCTTAAATGGGACGTTCTGAAGAGCAGGCCAAGCCATCACACCAAGTTCGACAACATGTGGACAGGCCCATTCCTTATCAGAGATTGTAAGGAGCACAATGCGTATCAACTAGCCACAACAGAAGGTGAAGTGCTTCCTATCCCAATTAATGGGATACACCTCAAGCCCTGTTTCCGAGTTTGACAGGTCCATCTATTGTACATATTATTTTAGGCTTTATGTTTTCCATAAGTGTTGTTCCAACATAGTAAATATTTTCTCTTTCATTTTCCCCTGTTTTGTATTAGCAACCTGATATGTCCTATGGATCTCATGTGAATTTGTGGCCATGTGCAAAACTAATGTTCTTTTTGTTTCTGGGTTTCCTAATGACTCCATGCCAAATGGACAAGCCTAGGCTACTGGTTTTCCATGTTTAGTAGGAAAACATCCAGCAAAGGTCGCCATAAATGTTATCTAATTTTCACCCTCAGGCCCAATCAGGCAAGGCATCTATGTTGGAGGTGTTCACAAGGGCTAAATGGGATATCTCCATTGAGGGCTATTTCATGCATCTGATGAAATTTCACAAGGAATTCAGTTGGGGGCCTGCTTGGTTGGAAATATGCCTCAATAGTCACGCTCAGCCTCCATTAGGGCTAGGTCGGCATGACATCTTCACTGTCTGGCCGACTGGCTGCTTGATGCATTCCATTTTGAACAGGTCGCTGTGACCTAGTTTTTGTCTTGCCGAACGAAGCTGCAGAGCCTATCGCTGTGACAGGAAGGGTTCGGTATGACCTCTTATCGCATGGATTTCTCTGGCCGATAGGCCATTCAATCATCAGTCGGGGAGACTCATGGTGACCACGGGCTTCGGGATAACTTATGGCGCTTGGTGAGAAGTCCCACCAAAACTAACATGTCTTACCGACAGTGCCTTGTGTTGAAGTCTTTGGCATGGCAATTTGAGCTCGCCAAGAGGTCTCGGCGACCCGGGAAGTTTCGGTGACAACGAATGAGCTCGGGCAGAATGGAGGAGTTCGGTGTGATTCTCGGTGACAAACACCAGTCTGACCAAAAGATGTGAGTTCGAGGAGACCGTAGTGTGCTCGACAAAGCGTCCTGCCGATAGGCCAAAGTTTCAGCGACAATGAATGAGCTCGGTATAACATTGGGAGTTCAGGATGAGTCTTTCCGACCTAATAAGTCCCCCTGACTATTGAGCACAAGAGGACGGGCCCTACCAAGACAAAATCAATTCAGAAAAGGGCCTCACCAAGAGTCTTGCCAAATAAAAGGTTCGATGTAGCAAAGGAATTCTATAAGACATCTTGGCAAATGAATGTGGTCTCAGCGACAGAGGAGAGATCGGTATGACCGGTGGACCTCGCCATGAAGTCTTCCCGACTTGCCATGGTCTTGCCAAAGGAAATGAAGAGCTCAGATAGAACGCGGTAGTTCGGCATGACTAATGAAGCCGCTATGACTCTTGCCGACGATGTAGGTCATGCTGATAAGTTGCAGAATGATATAATCGCATCAGCAAGAGTTTTGACCGCTGCAGAGCCTACGTGGAATACGCTCGACCAACCAGAGGAAGCTAGAGGCAAGTCATGGCAGCTTGACCAGCAAAGGGAAAATCAACATAATGTGAATCGACATAGATCTGTTATGAGCTTAGGAGCATTCAAAGCGCTCAGCTGAAGTGGTTCAAACAAGACACGATTCTAGGAGGTGAATGTAGTAGCTGCAAAATATCTGCAGAGGCTTCTCCGGAGATGACTCTTCGTTGACATGGACATGCAAGATTCAACATTAATTCAGTCAAAAGATCTAAGGAAAAATCTATCCTGAGGACTGATATTTTGTTAGCCCTAAGGGGCCAAAATCTCTTTGTATATAAGGCATTTTTTGTCTTTTTGTAAATAGTTCAAATAATGCATCCAGAAGAGTTAGTGAATTTTAGCTATCCTTCCTCAACTGATGTATATTTTTGTAACTCAATCAGAATCTGGAATGCAATGTAGAGTTTACCTTGGAAGCTAGTGTTCATGTTTGTACTGTTCTCATTTCTGTATCTTTCTTTTGATTATGCAAGTCTTTAACTGTGTTTTATAATTCTGCACTTATATCTTAGAGCTGTGAAATTAATCTTTCCTTCCTGAGATGTGTATGTAAATTGAACCTGTTAATATTGATGCATAAGTCTAGAAGAAGTTGTGTTGAGCACATAAAACATTTATAGTTAGGTTTCCTAGTGTATGTCCATCCTGTTTTCTTTTCATAATTTCTCATCATTTCGGTGTATCACCTTAGATTTTAATCTTTATTTTATGTATTCCTTCTTCCTTTTTCCCCACAAGAATCAGTAGTTAGGTGACACCAAAGGAAGCCAGCCTTCTCTGGAGGTTCATTTCAACTATAGGTGACCCACAGCCTTGAAATGATCCCATGTTGCTCGAGAAAGCTCAGTTTCAATCTCTATGCATAGGGTGCAATTTCTAGGTGACAACACTCATCATGACCACAAACCAAGTGAGGGAACGCAATGGAGTACAAGGCACATTCCACCTGACCATGTGGAACCCTATGGTCCACACCCCATGCTAGGAGATAGCTTTAAGGTCCCACCACAAGACAATCAAGAGACAAAGGCAACACAAAGGCCAACATGGCATCAATGAACAAGTAAAATACAACATCAAATGATAGTACACCACTTCCAGAGGCACACAAACATCTAAGGGGAACAAGAACCAAGGGAATACTAGGTTGTTGTAGGAGGAGTGTCATCACATGGTTTGCCATGGGTTACATAGGCAAATCTTCCTAGGCTCTATCCCGCATCCTAGGTTACCCTGGTAGCCTCTACCGATCTCCGGCCCCTCATACAAACCTATGTGGAATCAACATACCTCTAATGAGAACAAGGCAGTTGATCTTGCCATTCCAGGCCTTCTCAACTCATCTCAAGCCTATATGAGCACTTGAGCCATGAGCGAGGCATTCACTTATCTTGATTAGTGTGATTACTACCCAACCCCATAGTTCATTTTAGGTTATCACTTAATTACAAAACTCCCACATGGGTTACCCAGGTACCACTTTGTGCATCGGCCCCCGTTGAGAGCCACTCCCCTATTAAAAACTAGGAAACCCAAAGGAATCAAAAGAGTAAAGCCAACTTGTATATTCAAAAAATCTCATTAACATATATAAAGAGGCAAGGCATAACTCTTCTTTCTCACAAGTTCCAACCACATAGGTGAATACATTGTGCAAGGCTAATGGTTATCATAAACAAATTCAAAGCAAAACCAACCATCACAAAGGTTATCATAATTCCATCAAGAAGAAGATTTCCCCCTAGCCTCTAGAAGACTCCCAATATACTTAAAAATACTAACATCAAATTTACTATTACAGAAGCACCCCCGTATTAAACTCAAAACATTATCCATTTGATCAATCATATTTTATTCATGCAAAGCATTAAATAAATCAATGATTAAGAGAAGCCAACTATCATAAAAAGAAACACCAACTTATCTATTCAATCAAACTTACATTTGTTCAAATGATCAAATTAATATTCTTCTTTGAATTTTATTTGCTTCTCTTACATAATCGTTTTATAGTTAACACAACAATATTCCCTTATAGGTCTCATCCAATGTATATACACATATACCCAATTACAAGCTTATACACATATAACATGTATATAAGTATGTATATATAAATATATATACATATTTATATATATCAATCCACATATATCTTATATGATCAAGTTAAATTCTATTTTCTAAAGTACTGAGTAAATTATTATCAACTAAAAATCTTTGAGGAAAGGAATGCGTATTTACAAATACCAACATAGTGAAGGAACTATCAAGGCCATAGTTTAATACATTGTTAACATGAGATAATTCCTCAAGTATTCAAACTTACTACATAATAGTAGCAGTATTAGGCACATTCATCAACTGGAAATTTATTGAATAAGTTTGACTTAACTAGCAGTTCATGACAGGGTGATAGTGAAGCAAGAGTACTTAACTCATTAAAAAATATTTAAACAACGAAGTGCTCCTTATAGCCGCCTAAACAAGTTAACATGGCGCTATCTATGAAGAGCTAAACATTGAATATAATACAAACACAATCTGGTCTAATTCGGGTTAAGGAGCTACAAAAATAAAATGTGAATCCTTATCCTAGGCTGCGGCTGCTCCAAAAGTCCTGCAATTTTAAATGCGTACTATAACAAATGCTCGACTTGAGCCAAGAAAAGGATAACAGATGGAAAATATAAAACCCAAAACAAGGTATATGCAATCACGATGGGACACAATTTAAGAATTTATCAACTAAGCAATTGGCAGGGGCACGACTTGGTTTCCACAATCACAGTGAGGGTATACTCAAAGATGGGCGAGAAGTAAGAGATATTCAACAACCTTCAAGCATCTATGTAATACCCCTCATGTTATTGCTTGATTCTTGACATTCTCTGTGGTTTTGTTTGGCACATTGTGATTTTGTTGATACTGTTGATATTATGTTGTGGTAGCTTAGACTGTTACTATTTATAATACTCTTATGATGCCATGGATATTATGATGACATTTTATTATGATCGTTTGATGGAGTTATTTGGAATGCAGTAGACTAGAGAATAGTAATTTATGAGGTGATGCAAATTAATGTAATTTTATAATGCATTAGATGATGATATGATTGGTGAGGGGACAGGTAGCATCACTCGTTCGCGAGCACCCTGCTACACTGCAAATCCTTCTCACGATGCTTTGTAATTGATTATATGTATGTATATTGTATATCACCTTGTTGGATGCAGGCTTTGCAGGAATAAGACCCGATTCCACCTATTTCGATAGGTCTGGGCGAGCATTGTACCAACCCAACGGCAGGAAGTTGAAAAAAGGTGACATAGAAGTAACTCCGTTCCAAGGTGTCAACAGTCTTGTACCTTCTTGGTTTGTGCGTCTTGGTCATATTCATTGTGTTGTTGCATTGGTCTTTGTATGTTATTGTGATTTTATGATTTATCTAATGTGGTGTATGGTTTTATGTTGTGATTTAAATAATTAAGCAATTAATAAAATAAAACCATAAAATAATAAATAAATAAAGCAATGGATAAATATTAGTAGTAGTGGTAAAAATATTACATTTATTTTGAATCCTACAAATGGTTGATTTTAATTATTTTAATATGAAAGTAATTATTTAATAAAGTATTATGGAGATGATGAATGTATATATATATATAAATAAAAGTTCAATTTTGTGGATTTAAGTTTATTTAATCAAATGCATGATAAAAGAAAATGAAATGTAAATACATGAAAAAGGCAACAAAAGGGATTAATGATTAATAATTATTTTGATTTATTTCTTGAAATGTGACCTCTGGTATTCACGGGAAGAGGAAATTGGAAGGGTTTCCTGGGTATTGATTTTAAGAAGGGGTTTTCTTTGTTTGGGGGGAGGTTGGAATTCTGGAGAAATTTTGTTTTCAACACTGCATTCTTGTTCTATTTTCTGGAGAAATCATAAAAGAAGAAGGTTGGGTTTGAAGGAGAATTTGGGGGATCTGTTGCTGGGAACAATCGGCAGCGAGGAATTGGTTCTGCGAGAGGGATTAAGCTTCTACAAATCTTCTTCAAACACAGGACGCCAGGTTCTTTTCATTTTAATTATTTATTTTCGGTAGCATCAAATAAAATAGAAATTGTTTTCTGTGTATGAAATTTTCATCTGGGGTTGGAAATCAAATGTTTGTGGGAAGAAAATCTATTGGGGTTATTGTTTAATCAATGAAAATTTAGCTGGGAATTGGGATTGTTATTTGTAAAATGGAATTTCTGAAGGGTTCTGGGCTGTTGTTTATTAAAAAGGGATTTTGTTTGAAATCTGGAAATGAACAGTATTTCTGTTGTTTCGTTTTAAAAAAAAAAATACATATATGTTTAAAGAGCAATTTCCTTTCAATGAATTTCTGGGATTATGATATTCTTGTTATGCATGTATGTTATAAAATATTTCTCTTGTTCAGAGAACAGTGATTATTTTTCCCTGATTTCGAAATGTTCAGATTCCTGTGTATATATATATATATATATATTAGATATATATATATATAAATATATATATACACATATATATTTATACATATGTAAAAAGATTGAATGAAAATTAAATTCGTTGGAACTTGTTTTTTTTTTCCGTCAGCACTGTTCATAGAATTATGTGTTGGTATTATAAATTGTGGCTGTGTGGTGGTTCAGCCTCGGCTGTACCCACCACCCCGCCGACCGGTACCCTATGACAGTCTGCGGACTGTCCACGGCAGTCCGAAGGACTGCCGTGAGCAGTCCGTAGACTGCCCACGGCTGGGCATTTATTCCCGTGCCATTTTTTTTGGGATTAAAATTTCCCATTCGAATTTGTATGTGTTTAATTTTTTTTTTAAAAACGCAAATTCTATTTTTATTTACTGTGCGAATTTACTTTTATAAATATATATATGTATATATATATATATTTATATTTGTATATATATTTATTAACTCATTTATTCAGATTTCACTGATTTAACTGTGGTAGTAATTATCTAATTTTGTCAGTAAACATTCTATTTCTTTTTCTGGTTAAAATAAAATAGAATCTGGTTATAGTGGAAATAATAAAATAGAAAGAAATCTTCTTCTTTTTTTGTTATTGATTTATTAGATTTCAAACTTTGAGAGGATAATCTAGTAGAAAAAACAATTTACGAATATATGACAACATTGATTATTTAATTCTTGTTTTAGTGTGAATATTTTGGAATAGAATTTATTATGGAATTAAATAAGTTATTATTTTTATTTTTTTCTATCTTGTAGAATTGTTGGGTTCGGGACATTGTTAGTTCATTGATGGGGGAACCCTTTTGTGTTAACACTTTAGTCTTCCAGAGGATTATGATTTTGTTGAATTTATATCTCTTCATCTTGAGTTTCTGTTAAGTATTACGAGTGGGGTGTACCGAGTTTTGAGATTTTGATTATGGTATTTAATTTGTGAGATGGGTTATGCCTCGTGTATTTCTTTTGTTGTTGTATTTCGATGTTCATGATTGGAATGGTACAACCCCTGCTACTTTTTGGTTTTTATGTGGGGTCTCTAGGGAGAGTGGCTCCTCGTGGGGGCCGACACCCCGTTTAAGGGGAAGGGCTCAGGATAACCCACGAGTGAGTTAGTAATCAAGTGAAAACCTAATAATTAACTTAGGAGGGTTGGGTAGTAACATCATTACAAGATTTAAAATATGGATGCCTTGTCTTCATTACTGCTTCCGCAGACTAATGGAAGGCTGAGAAGGCCGTGGTCGGCAAGGTCGTGACCTCGTCCTCACGAGAGGTTTATGGCTCCGCATTAGTCACCGTATGGACCGACGCCTCCAGTTTGGAGGAAGGGCACATGACATCCATAGATGGGACCGGCGCCTCCAGTTGGGAGGAAGAGCACAAGACAGCCCATGTAGGACTATGCGATGACACTCTCCCCTAGTTGCCCATGTGTTTTACTTTATTGAGTTCCTCTAGAAGTAGGTTATGGGAATTGGTTTAGATTGTTGTTTGAATTGATTTAAATTGATTTATGATTATTGTTTTAATACATCTTTAGTATGCATTGTGGTCTTGTATGATCTCATTTATATTTGATTTACGATCTTGTATTTTTATGGTACTGTGATGTGATGTTATTGTTTGCTCATTGTAATTTGGAGTATTGTGTTATGGATCTATGTTGGTACTTCTTGTATGTTTGTACTTCTGTTGTCAGTCTTGGTCGGAGTTACTTCTCTGTCACCTCTTAGCACGGGGGTGGTCGGGTGGAACGTGCTCCACACACCGTTGGGTTCCCCATCAGCGTTCGTTGGCTCAGTCTCATCCAGATGAAGATTTGTTCTAGTTGATCTCTTTATATTTTGATCATCTTGTATTTTGTATTCATCCCACATGATTGGGAATCGTGATGTAAGCTATATTGACATGATGTAAAATTTGAAAGATGTTGTAATGTAGTTATCAACTTATTAATTTATTTGACTATGTGATTTCTCATAGTTTTATCTTGTGATGGAATCTATGTATTTATATATATCTAATGTTGTCATTATTAGTTCCTTTTGATATCTTATGAGTTGATGTTTAGCAATGTCTTTTTCGATGTGACCTCGTGTGCCCCAAAGAACATATTTGATTATGTTATTCGTATTGTAATGAAAAGAAGTATATGAGTATGTATATGATCATTTAATATTTGGTATGTTGATTATTATCTTTCTTAAAAAAAATTAAAAAAATATTTGCGTTCTTTAATTGTTGTTCTTTGGGGCTTGCATGGCAGGCATTACAACTTGGTATCAGAGCCAAGGTTGCACACGCTGGGGTCTCTGGGTAGTTATGTCCATTAGGCAACCTTTGCATGTTGGCTCTTGAGCTCATGTGTACCTTTGTCTTGTTGTGCAGAAGCATGCCTAGAGGCAGAGGTAGAGTTAGAGGTAGAGGCTGAGGAAGAGGCCGAGGTGGTGGCCATGGAGCCAACCAACCGAGTCCTTCACCACTAAGTTCTCATGGTCCTGAGTCTGAGGAGCAACAGAATTCTCAGAACAATCCGTCGAGTGGTGGACCAAATCCGGAACAGCCGGGGTTGGATGGTCAGTTGCAGCATCTTCTGGGTGAGCTTCTTGATAGATTGGGTCCTAGACCTGATGGGGATCAGCCGGTTGAGAGAGAAAGAGAAAGGTCTCCAAGGCATAGGGGAGCTTCAGTTGATCAGGATGCTTTGTTAGCAAGCCATATGAGGGATTTAATGAAAGCTCATCCACTTACCTTCGATGGTTCTGGAGGAGGGTTGGAAGCCGAGACCTGGTTAATTGATTTGGGCCGATGCTTCGCAATGCATCCCTACGGTAGTAATACCAATGCTCGATGTGCTGTTATGCATTTGTGGGGTTTCGCATCCACTTGGTGGCAGCTTGAGGAACAAAAATTGCATATGGATATCAGTATGGTTACTTGGGAATTTTTCTTGGAAAGGTTTAGGGCTCGCTTCCTCTCAGATCATTGGAGGCAGCGCAGGGCAGATGAATTCCACGATCTTAAGCAAATGGCAATGACAGTGGAACAGTATGAACATCGCTTCTATGAACTAAAACAGTATGCAGGGATTAGTCATGATGAAGGAATGTTGGTTTAGCATTTTGTTCGAGGCCTGAACGCTCGCATCAGTGGTGGAGTACGAGTCTTTGAACCGAAGACCATGGAAGTTGCTGTCGAAAAGGCTCGCTTGGTGGAAGAAAACTTGGCTATGGCCTTGGGTGGTCATGTAGGAGTTCATATTGGTAATGTGCCCACTCCTAGAGCTGGTTCTCAAGGGGGTCAGACACAGGCAGCAGGGCCTTCTAAGAACCGTTTTGTGCCTTCAAGAGGGGGTCAACAGCAGCAATCTCAACCAAAGCACAAGAATACTACTTCTCAGCAGAGTGGTCACTTTCAGTTTCGCATGAATCAGAACCGGAATCGTACACGTTCAGAATAGCCTGCATTGAGTTTTCAGTCTCCACCTAGTCATGGGAGCTTCCAGCAATCGAATGCTCCATCTGAGGGAAGAGGTTTTGGTCGAGGTTCTGGATGTTTTTCATGTGGACAGCAGGGGCATATTGCTAGGATGTGTCCTCAAAAGAACGCTTCAGAGTTTAGTCAGAAACCAGCTGTGTCCGAGCCGACAGTGGGAGACGCAGGAAGATCTCATCGAGTCTTCGCAACAGTGGATAATCGTCAGGCGGATCATCAGAACACCGTCGTTGAGATTACAGGTTTATTGCATAAGTCTAACATTTCAGTACTCTTTGATTCTGGTGCATCTGATTCTTTTATATCTCCTTTAGTTGTTAAGCAATGTAAACTGGGGGCAATAAAGCAAAGCGAAAAGTGGCAGGTTGAGTTAGCTTCAGGATCTAAGGTTGTGGTCGAGGAGCTTGTGCAGGGTTGTAGGTTAGAGTTAGGGGCAATGTCGACTAAGGTGGACCTCATAATTCTTCCACTTGGTTCTTATGATGTAGTCTTGGGCATGGATTGGCTAAGCTCACATCGTGCTTTGATAGATTGTCGCTGTAAAGCAATGCGGTATGTAGATGATTTTGGTAAAGAGGTGGAAATAGTGGGTATTCAGAGGCCTGTTTCTTTGAGAATGATCTCAGCTATGCAGTTAAAAAGGTGTTTTCGTCAGCGTTGTCAGCTCTTTGCAGTATCGGTTAGTGACCTTGAGTCGGAGGTTAGCCGGGAGGTGTCATTGGATGATTACCCTCTCCTTGCTCAGTTTTCTGATGTTTTCCCTAGTGAGATACCAGGTATGCCTCCTAAGCAAGAGGTGGATTTTAGGATAGATCTGGTGCCAGGAGCTGAGCCTATCTCTCGGGCTCCATACAGGATGACCACGCAGGAGCTCCAAGAGCTTCATCTGCAGTTGGAAGAATTGCTAGCTAAGGGGTTTATCCGCCCTAGTGTTTCTCCTTGGGGAGCACCAGTGATCTTTGTCAAAAAGAAGGATGGTTCTCTCCATCTTTGTATCGATTACCGACAATTGAACAAGGTAACAGTAAAGAATCGTTATCCTCTTCCCAGGATTGATGACCTTTTTGATCAAATAAAAGGGGCAAAGGTATTTTCCAAGATCGACCTTAAATCAGGGTATCATCAGTTGCGGATAGCAGAGGCTGACATTCATAAAACTGCATTTCACACTCGGTACGGACATTATGAGTTCACAGTGATGCCATTCGGGTTAACGAATGCACCTTCAGTCTTTATGAGTCTAATGAATGGGGTGTTTCGAACTTACTTGGATAGGTTCTTCCTCGTGTTTCTTGATGATATTTTGATTTATTCTAAGTCTATGGAGGAACATGAGGTGCACCTAAAGCAGGTTTTGCAGTGCTTAAGGGATAACCAGTTGTACGCCAATCTGGCAAAGTGTGACTTTTATAAGACTGAAGTTCAGTATTTAGGCCATGTGATTTCTGGTGAGGGAATTTTTGTGGATCCTGCTAAGATCCAGGCTATCATAGATTGGCCCATGCCCACTAATGTCTCAGAAATTCGCAGTTTCATGGGACTAGCTGGGTATTATTGGCAGTTCGTTCAGGGATTTTCGAGGATTGTGCATCCTATCACATCACTTTAGAGGAAAGGAAAGAAATTTCTTTGGACAAAACAGTGTCAGTTAGCTTTCCAGACCCTTAAGGAAAAACTGACTAGTGCTCCAATTTTGGCAGTGCCAGATCCTTTAGGTGATTTCATGGTTTGTACAGATGCCTCGTTGGAGGGTCTTGGAGCTGTGTTGATGCAGGATGGGAGAGTGATTGCCTATGAATCTCAGAAACTAAAAGATCATGAACTCAATTATCCCACACATGACCTTGAATTGGCCACAGTTGTTCATGCTCTTGTGAGATGGAGGCACTTTTTGTTAGGGCACCGGTTTGAGTTGCATACAGATCATCGAAGTTTGCAATACATCTTCACGTAGCCGAATTTGAATGTAAGGCAGAGAAGGTGGATGGAATTTTTGTGTGAGTATGATTTTGAGGTTAAGTATATTCAGGGTAAAGAAAATGTGGTGGCTGACGCTCTAAGTCGATGTAGGCATGAGGTTTCTGCAATGTCTCTTGAGGTGGATTTGAAGAGTCAGATTCTCACAGCCCTTCCTTCAGATAGTTGGTATTTAGAGGTGAAAGCTGAGGTAGAATCAGGTAGAGCTTTGGAGGGGAAATTTGTTGGTTATTCGTTGGATTCGGATGGTGCTTTGCGTTTCTCTGGACGGTTGTATGTACCTCCTTCTGAGGGTCTCCGCACCCTGATTTTGACAGAAGGTCATCGGGCACCTTACACAGCACATCCCGGAGTTAAGAAAATGTATGCGGATCTGCATTCGCTTTATTTTTGGTCAGGAATGAAGCGGGATATCGCCGACTTTGTGGCTCAATGTCTTGAATGTCAGAGAGTGAAGGCTGAACATCATCATCCAGCAGGATTGCTACAGCCTCACCTTGTTCCGGAGTGGAAATGGGATGTTATTTCCATGGATTTCATTGTTGGGTTGCCTATGTCATCTAGACGACATGATGCTATTATGGTCACAGTTGACAGATTGACTAAGGTAGCTCATTTTTCTCTTGTTCGATCTTTGTATATGACATCTTATGTTGCTAAGGTGTTCATGAATGATATAGTTAGATTGCATGGGATACCACAGAGGATCATTTCTGACAGAGACCCGGTATTCACGTCTGCATTGTGGACATCTTTGTAGCAGTCTTTGGGAACTAAGTTGAATTTCAGTTATGCCTATCATCCTAAGACTGATGGTCAAACTGAGAGGGTTAACCAGGTGCTTGAGGATATGCTTCGTATGTATGTAATGGATCAGCAATCACGTTGGGAGGACTATCTGTACTTGGTTGAGTTTGCATATAACAATGGGTACCATAGTTCTATTGGTATGGCTCCTTTTCAGGCTTTGTACGGTCGTCCTTGTCGTACTCCTTTGAGTTGGGATCGGCTGGAGGACAGGGTGCTTCTTGGGCCTGAAATGCTTAGAGATATGGAGTAGCAGGTGTCTCGCATTCAGGAGCATCTTGTAGCTACCAAGGATACACAAAAGAAGTATGTTGACGCTCATAGAGTTGATCGACAGTTTGCAGTTGGTGATTGGGTGTTCCTTCGAGTGCGCCCGCGGAAGAGCCCAATTCGTTACGGAAAGGGTTCGAAGCTTGCCCCTCGCTTCGTTGGACCCTTTGAAGTGTTGGAGCGGATTAGACCTGTTGCTTACCGTTTAGCTTTGCCACCCATTTTGTCGCGGATCCATGATGTATTTCATGTTTCTGTCCTTAGACAATATTTTCCTGATGTTACTCATATTCTGGATTGGAATGCTCTTCAGGTCGAGGACGGGCAGCTGGCACTCGAGCCCGTGGTCGTGCTTCAGCGTCGGCGACTTACCCTCAGAGGCAGAGAGATTGATCAGGTGTGGGTTCAATGGGACCCAAATGATGAGGCTTCAGCTACTTGGGAGGATGCCTCTCGTATTAGGGATTCTTATCCTTATCTTTTTACTGGCTTCCAGGAGTAAGCCAAATTTTAGGGGGGGAGGATGTAATACCCCTCATGTTACTGCTTGATTCTTGACATTCTCTGTGGTTTTGTTTGGCACATTGTGATTTTGTTGATACTGTTGATATTATGTTGTGGTAGCTTAGACTGTTACTGTTTATAATACTCTTATGATGCCATGGATATTATGATGACATTTTATTATGATCGTTTGATGGAGTTATTTGGAATGTAGTAGACTAGAGAATAGTAATTTATGAGGTGATGCAAATTAATGTAAATTTATAATGCATTAGATGATGATATGATTGGTGAGGGGACAGGTAGCATCACTCGTTCACGAGCGCCCTGCTACACTGCAAATCCTTCTCACGATGCTTTGTAATTGATTATATGTATGTATATTGTATATCACCTTGTTGGATGCAGGCTTTGCAGGAATAAGACTCGATTCCACCTATTTCGATAGGTCTGGGCGAGCATTGTACCAACCCAACGGCAGGAAGTTGAAAAAAGGTGACATAGAAGTAACTCCGTTCCAAGGTGCCAACAGTCTTGTACCTTCTTGGTTTGTGCGTCTTGGTCATATTCATTGTGTTGTTGCATTGGTCTTTGTATGTTATTGTGATTTTATGATTTATCTAATGTGGTGTATGGTTTTATGTTGTGATTTAAATAATTAAGCAATTAATAAAATAAAACCATAAAATAATAAATAAATAAAGCAATGGATAAATATTAGTAGTAGTGGTAAAAATATTACATTTATTTTGAATCCTACAAATGGTTGATTTTAATTATTTTAATATGAAAGTAATTATTTAATAAAGTATTATGGAGATGATGAATGTATATATATATATATATATATAAATAAAAGTTCAATTTTGTGGATTTAAGTTTATTTAATCAAATGCATGATAAAAGAAAATGAAATGTAAATACATGAAAAAGGCAACAAAAGGGATTAATGATTAATAATTATTTTGATTTATTTCTTGAAATGTGACCTCTGGTATTCACGGGAAGAGGAAATTGGAAGGGTTTCCTGGGTATTGATTTTAAGAAGGGGTTTTCTTTGTTTGGGGGGAGGTTGGAATTCTGGAGAAATTTTGTTTTCAACACTGCATTCTTGTTCTGTTTTCTGGAGAAATCATAAAAGAAGAAGGTTGGGTTTGAAGGAGAATTTGGGGGATCTGTTGCTGGGAACAATCGGCAGCGAGGAATTGGTTCTGTGAGAGGGATTAAGCTTCTACAAATCTTCTTCAAACACAGGACGCCAGGTTCTTTTCATTTTAATTATTTATTTTCGTAGCATCAAATAAAATAGAAATTGTTTTCTGTGTATGAAATTTTCATCTGGGGTTGGAAATCAAATGTTTGTGGGAAGAAAATCTATTGGGGTTATTGTTTAATCAATGAAAATTTAGCCGGGAATTGGGATTGTTATTTGTAAAATGGAATTTTTGAAGGGTTCTGGGCTGTTGTTTATTAAAAAGGGATTTTGTTTGAAATCTGGAAATGAACAGTATTTCTGTTGTTTTGTTTTAAAAAAAAAAAAAACATATATGTTTAAAGAGCAATTTCCTTTCAATGAATTTCTGGGATTATGATATTCTTGTTATGCATGTATGTTATAAAATATTTCTCTTGTTCAGAGAACAGTGATTATTTTTCCCTGATTTCGAAATGTTCAGATTCCTGTATATATATATTAGATATATATATATATAAATATATATATACACATATATATTTATACATATGTAAAAAGATTGAATGAAAATTAAATTCGTTGGAACTCATTTTTTTTTTTTTCCGTCGGCACTGTTCATAGAATGATGTGTTGGTATTATAAATTGTGGTTGTGTGGTGGTTTGGCCTCGGCCGTACCCACCACCCCGCCGACCGGTACCGTGTGACAGTCTGCGGACTATCCACGGCAGTCTGAAGGACTGCCGTGAGCAGTCCATAGACTGCCCATGGCCGGGCGTTTATTCCCGTGCCATTTTTTTGGGATTAAAATTTCCCATTCGAATTTGTATGTGTTTAAATTTTTTTTTTAAAAACACGAATTCTATTTTTATTTATTGTGCGAATTTACTTTTATAAATATATATATATGTATATATATATGTATATATATATTTATATTTGTATATATATTTATTAACTCATTTATTCAGATTTCACTGATTTAACTGTGGTAGTAATTATCTAATTTTGTCAGTAAACATTCTGTTTCTTTTTCTGGTTAAAATAAAACATAATCTGGTTATAGTGGAAATAATAAAATAGAAAGAAATCTATTTTTTTTTTGTTATTGATTTATTAGATTTCAAACTTTGAGAGGATAATCTAGTAGAAAAATCAATTTACGAATATATGATAGCATTGATTATTTAATTCTTGTTTTAGTGTGAATATTTTGGAATAGAATTTATTATGGAATTAAATAAGTTATTATTTTTATTTTTTTCTATCTTGTAGAATTGTTGGGTTCGGGACATTGTTAGTTCATTGATGGGGGAACCCTTTTGTGTTAACACTTTAGTCTTCCAGAGGATTATGATTTTGTTGAATTTATATCTCTTCATCTTGAGTTTCTGTTAAGTTAAGTATTACGAGTGGGGTGTACCGAGTTTTGAGATTTTGATTATGGTATTTAATTTGCGAGATGGGTTATGCCTCGTGTATTTCTTTTGTTGTTGTATTTCGATGTTCATGATTGGAATGGTACAACCCCTATTACTTTTTGGTTTTTATGTGGGGTCTCTAGGGAGAGTGGCTCCTCATGGGGGCCGGCGCCCTGTTTAAGGGGAAGGGCTCAGGATAACCCACGAGTGAGTTAGTAATCAAGTGAAAACCTAATAATTAACTTAGGAGGGTTGGGTAGTAACATCATTACAAGATTTAAAATATGGATGCCTCGTCTTCATTAGTGCTTCCGTAGACTAATGGAAGGCTGAGAAGGCCATGGTCGGCAAGGTCGTGACCTCGTCCTCACGAGAGGTTTATGGCTCCGCATTAGTCACCTATGGACCGGTGCCTCCAGTTTGGAGGAAGGGCACAAGACAGCCATAGATGGGACCGACGCCTCTAGTTGGGAGGAAGAGCACAGGACAGCCCATGTAGGACTATGCGATGACACTCTCCCCTAGTTGCCCATGTGTTTTACTTTATTGAGTTCCTCTAGAAGTAGGTTATGGGAATTGGTTTAGATTGTTGTTTGAATTGATTTAAATTGATTTATGATTATTGTTTTAATACATCTTTAGTATGCATTGTGGTCTTGTATGATCTCATTTATATTTGATTTATGATCTTGTATTTTTATGGTACTGTGATATGATGTTATTGTTTGTTCATTGTAATTTGGAGTATTGTGTTATGGATCTATTTTGGTACTTCTTGTATGTTTGTACTTTTGTTGTCAGTCTTGGTCGGAGTTACTTCTCTATCACCTCTTAGCACGGGGGTGGTCGGGTGGAACGTGCTCCGCACACCGTTGGGTTCCCCATCAGCATTCGTTGGCTCAGTCTCATCCAGATGAAAATTTTCTCCAATTGATCTCTTTATATTTTGATCATCTTGTATTTTGTATTCATCCCACATGATTAGGAATCGTGATGTAAGCTATATTGACATGATGTAAAATTTGAAAGATGTTGTAATGTAGTTATCAACTTATAACTATATTTGACTATGTGATTTCTCATAGTTTTATCTTGTGATGGAATCTATGTATTTATATATATCTAATGTTGTCATTATTAGTTCCTTTTGATATCTTATGAGTTGATGTTTAGCAATGTCTTTTTCTATGTGACCTCGTGTGCCCCAAAGAACATAGTTGATTATGTTATTTGTATTGTAATGAAAAGAAGTATATGATTATGTATATGATCATTTAATATTTGGTATGTTGATTATTATCTTTCTTAAAAAAATAAAAAATAAAAATATTTGCGTTCTTTAATTGTTGTTCTTTGGGGCTTGCACGACGGGCGTTACAATCTATCCACAGAGGTTTCAACATTTCAAATCGGTCTGCCAAATTATTACTTCTCAAGGAAAACAAATTTAAATGCTAAGCAAAGGACGATGGCAAGGAAATATTGACATTTCGAACATCAGGCAATACTATCTGGCTACTATCAAAACCTTCAAAGAAAGGAAAGAACTCAATCAAGCTTACACAAATTTAAGAAAAGAGAATGTATTTAATATTGTAGATAATATGCTTGGTTTGATTGCAAGCGAATTTGGTGAAGAAAAATGTTTAAACGGGCAACACGATACACAAGAATTCCAAAAGAACAAAGATTTCAATAGCTGTATAGCATTTACAGAGTTAACACACTTAGAAATAAGTAAAAATAGTTTAGTTTCCAGTCAAACAATGAATTCACTTTAATTTCCTACAATTTTAGAATAAGTTCAGCATGAACCTATTTTTCTTTTCTCTTGTTTGATGTAGGGTTCAATTGTAGCCTGCTACTGCAATTCTAGCTTCCACACCTTCTAAAACCACAATACTGCAAAAACCCCCCAATTTCCCAGATTCCAAAAACCCCCAAGAAAGTTTTCAAGAAAAAGAGGAAAAATTCACGCAAGATTAGTTTCTCAAAAGATAATCCAAAATCCCCTCTCAATTAACTCTAACTAATTTATTTATTACTCTCCTCTGTAACTGCATCCACTTCTTAAAATTAATTAATTTATTTTTATTTTATTTTTCCCCACTATGCACCACTGCCACTAATTATCTTTTATAATTTTTAACCATGTCTTATAATTTACACATCATTAATTCAACTATTAAAGCATTTAAATTTATTAATTTGATCTTCCATAAAATTTGTTTGCACAATCACATCAATTTAGTATATTTATTTAAATATTTTATTTTAATCCATAAATTTTAATTTATTAAAAATCAAATAAATACTGTAATAATATTCTATTTAATCTATACTTCATCTATGAAAAAGCTTTATTTAATTATTCTAAGGCCTTTTACTTTCAATAATCTTTATTTAACACAATAATCAATCAAAAGCACTAATCATGAACGTTACTCAAATGAATATATTGTCAAGCAATACTAGACTGAAAAACGAAACGAATGGCAAGTGACAACAACATCGACAAGACGACTCAGACTAACCATAGATCAGGGAATGATAAACGAACACTCATTCTCGTCAAGGATGATGGCTCAACATGGGGAACCCGATGCTATCTCCAAATCAACAAACTCCATTGGGATTAGGGCATGCTCAAATCTAACAATTCAAGTGAAGTCGATGCCTGGTACATGCAACCTACAACAAACCACATGGTCAAACATGTACATAGGAGAACAATCAATCACACAGTGAAGGGAAAATTGCAACGTCACAGGGCACTCGCAAGTGAGTGATGCAGCCTTGTTCCCATTTACCAATACATCGACACACGATAAACCTATATCAAATCATGATAGAACATACATCCAATAAACACATAATACTCATATTAATGATAACTCACATAAACAATTAAATTGATCTACTAAGCATGATATAAGCATAAAACATCAAATATAAATGTGTCATCATAACTGCGTGCTCAAAGTGTCATAATACCCCAGTATCAACAAACAAGTATCATAATGTCCAAATACAACTAATTAACTGTCCCAAAATAAAAACAAACTGAGGGGCACTACAAGCCACCTCTGTGCTTCTTTTGCATTCTGTGAATATGTGGAAGATGTATTTTTAATCCCTAATTTGAATATGATCTAGTGGAAAACAAATAAAAGTCAGTTTCTTTGCAAAATATGATTTGAATCAAGTATTTTTCAAAATACCAAAAGAATGGTAAGTATTTGAAATGGATCGATTAAAATTTTGGAAATGTTTCATCTTCCAACCTCATAGAAGGGACTTTATTTTTAAAAAAAATCAAGCTAATAGGGGAGCACACGGTGGAAGAAGGCAAAGAGAAGAGGGCACAATTAATAGAAGATAGGGATAATGTGTAGAAATCCCATTTTGTGCCAAGGAGAACGCAATGTTGAAGAGAAGATTTACTGCCCCATGTAATGGAAGAGGGAAAGAGAGGTTGTGGGAAAATATAATAAGGATGAAAATTAATAATCTATGCAGCAAAAGAGGAGGTACAAAGGATTGGTTGTGGTGGAAAAGAGGGGGAGGCATGTAGTTTCATAAGAGAAAGAGTAGGTAGATCCATTGAAAGGAGATCATTTGAAAGGACCGAAAGAAAATAGCACGAGAGATTAGTGAAAGCAAAGAGGATGAGTAAAGCTTTTCTAGAATGAGGGGTCGTTGCCAGGAAGAAATTGTAGAAAAAAGAGAAAGTATGCACCTACCAGGAGGAAGAAGTCACATGGTGCTATAAAAGTGAATAAGGTGCAGCTTAAAGTCGGTCAAGGGGAGATAAAGAGGTTGAGCCTATTACACCAAGGTAATTGGAAACTTTTGAATAAATTTAATGCAGATAGATGACAAGAAAGAGCATGCGTATGTTAATGTAATGGGATCGATCACAGAGGAAGGATAGGGGAAATATGTTGAAGATGATTTCCCATGGACAAAAAAACATAAATAAAAAGGCATTTGATCTAAAGGGACGATGGAGGAGAGTTTGAAGCTCTGTGCAGAAGTACGAAGGGGGTTGAAGGAAGATTTAAGGGAGATGGCCAAACTTGTTGAGGAGTGGAGGCATAATGAGGAAGAGTTTGTGGGAAAAAAAAGAAGGGATAATAAACTCTGTGCAATGAGATGATTGAGGGAAGCCAAGAAGCCTGTGTGGAGGCAAAAAATAGGAGGAAAGATGATCCGATAGAGAGATATAAATTGGGCAATGGAGTTGCTTGCATACTTGTATTGTGTTTTTCATGAAATCTAAAGAATAAATGAATTATTTAATTTGTTTTTGAGTATATAGTTGTGAAATTGTAAATTGATTTTAAAATAGACACAAGTCATTGTTGATTTTGAGTTAATCATTAATGGAGTATTTTTTAATCTGGTATTTTGCAAATTTAGGTTGAAATTGGAAGAGTGTGTCATTTTCTCTCTTCATGAAATGGTATTAGAGCCAGTGGTCTTGAGTGTGTTGGAAATTTTTTGACTGTGAGGCAGTCAATACCAGGACCTGTGGGTGGAGAGGGAAGTGAGCAAAGGTTTTGGGGGTATAAACATATCGCCAATTATGGGGTAGCTTATGATGAAACCTATGGATTGAGGAAGTGTGAGTGAGAAGCTCAAAAGTATCATTGCAGGTGTGCGAAGTCCTAAGAAATTGAGAAAGGGAAGCATAAAGAAAAGTGTTTTGGTAATGACATATTACAATAGAGAAAGTGGAATCTTCATGAGATCAAGGTATGATTGCAGCATGGAGGTTGCAAGAGAAGAGTTCTTGTGAAGACATGCCAAAGGAGCGAAAAAGAGGAATTATTTAGGTGGAGGAGGTCAGGCTTTCAGTGATGGAGTTCATTGGTGATTGTTTACAGTCTCAAAGGGTTATTCTATCACCTAGATCCACCTTTGTGAGCCCATGCTCACAAATTTTCTTACTCGACGTGTCTAATGCATGAACATCTAGGAAAACACGTAATCCTATGTTGACAAAAAATATTGTTGTGGAAATTTGGTATGGTTTCATGGGAAACTCTCACAAGAATGTTGATTTGTGTAGCCACCTCTTTGCTTCTTTTACATTATGTGAATATGTAGAAGATGTATTTTTGATCTCTAATTTGAATATGCTCTAGTGGAAAAAAAATAAAATTTTGTTTCTTTGCAAAATATGATTTGAATCCAATTTTTTCTAGAATACCAAAAGAATGGTAAGTATTTGAAATGGATTGATTAAAATTCCAAAAAAAAATCATCTTCCAACCTCATCAAAGGGAATTTATTTTAAAAAAATAACAAGATAATAGGGGAGCACATGGTGGAAGAAGACAAAGAAGAGAGGGCGCGGTTAATGGAAGATAAGGGATAATGTGCAAAAATCCCATTAACCCTTGCCAAGGAGAATGCAATGTTGAAGAGCATATTTAGCACCCCATGTAACATAAGAGGCAAAGAGAGGCCATAGGAAAAGATAATAAGGAAGAAATTAATAATTTATGCAACAAAAGAGGAGGTACAGAGGACTGGTCGTGGTGGAAAAGAGGTGGAGGTGTGTAGTTTCAAAAGAGAAAGAGTAGGTTGAACCATTGAAAGGAGATCATTTGCAAGGACTGAAAGAAAATAGCACGAGAGATTGGTGAAAGCAGAGAGAATGAGTAAATTTGCATTGGAATGAGGGGTTGTTGTCAGGAAGAAATTGGAGATAGAAAAGAAAGGATGCGCCTAGCAAGAGGAAGAAGTCACATGGCGATATAAAAGTGAATAAGGTGCATATTAAAGTCGGTGAAGGGGAGATAAAGAGGCTAAGCCTATTATTCCAAGGTAATTGGAATTTTTTTAATAAATTTAATGCAAATAGATGACAAGAAAGGGCATGTGTATGTTAATGCAATGGTGTCATGCCCTAACTTTGACATAACTAAACAATACACCAACCATTTTTTTTTGTACACTTACACATGAACACCAACAATCATTAACTACACATGAACATGGAACATACTAATGATAAGGTTGGTATCAGGCATCCACAATAATATTGACTTAATAACATTCATATTAGTATAATGATTACCTTTACTCCTTACCATTCCTTCTAATACTTACATTTACTATCGTTATCCATCTTGCTATTACTAAGATTACAATGGTATTATCCTTAGTACTCAATACTAATCTACCACCCTTAGAAAATATCCATTCCAATTGATTATGTCACTGATAATAATTGTACTTTAGCATTAATCTTATTTGTATATGGAGAGTATTCCCAATTTCATTATTAATATCACCCTTAGTTATATACTATAGACTCTAAATTTACTCCAACAAGATTAGCACCCATATCCACAAAATCACAAGTATGTTTACTATTATAGTTAGTGACCCTACCAATTATAAGTTTCATCATTTGTCATTTACTATTCAATTTACAAGATTAATCTTGAAATCAAATTACTCAACTACTAATTTATTGACACAATCATATGGTACTGACATTACTCAAACACTAATATTAATAACATTCACATTGCCTATATCCTTCTTCAATAATGATATTATTGAGATTGAAATTCAAAACAATAATAGATCATTATTACATATGGTATTCCTTACTCCTCACTCTTCACTTTCATAACAAATAGAAAAATAAATTACATTTGCAACAATTGACCATTATGTAAAGACTCAAGCAACATTGACCAAGGAAAACAGCTTCAACTAACCGTTACTAGCCTAAGTTCATGACCATCTCTTGATTAAGTCTCCAAACAATGTTCAAACAATAATGAATATTCAAATATACCTATCGTATACCCACAAGATTACTATGGATAACATATGACCCATAACCCAACTACTTCCTCAACCTATCAATCATATTTGATTACCAAAGCATCCTTGCATCATCAATTATTTAACATAATACATCAATTTCACAATGCAAACCAAGAGAGGAACGACAATCCAAAACCACTATTTAATGGTATCAACTAAAACAATTTTGATGAAATCTATTTGATGGACAAAATTTATAACCAAACATTGAACAAGGTTAAATTCTAAAGATAATGTAGACAAGTGACCCATTAAATAAAAAATCCTCAACACATGTGAAAATTGTATAAATGATAATTCAAAACTTTATTGCAACACGCACAAGCATATCATGCAAGACCCATCTAATCTAGACTATTGAGACATCAAACCAATGAGATTACATTTCCAAATATTAACAAATGAATTCATATGGAGACAATAACTTCCCAAGGACGAAATCATGACTATTATGTTTTACCCATTTACGCTGATTTATTAAATTAAAGCTATATTGTGCCTAATTATTCTTTATTTTAAACTAGTAAATCCAACATTTTAAACACCATTCAAACTTAATTTTTAATTCATTTAAAATCATAAATTAGTAACTCTCTTAATCATAACCCACCTACAACTACTTGGCCAGCCATACACTATTATCTTGTGAAAACTACTATCTTGTCTTTACAAATTATGGTTAATTTTTTTTTTAATGAAATTCGATAATATAAAAGAATGTAGTCCTTTTTTTATCATCTACAAAAATTGGTTTTAAAACGAAAGGAAGAAAATATATTAAATGTAGTGAATTTATTTTGCTACATGAATTTATTATGCTTTGTTTTGTTGTGTATTTTCCCAGTTTTAGACTTTATCAACTAATATATCATTTGATTTAAAATAATATTAAATTCCTTTCATGTTTGATGTTAAACCTCATACAACATTCTTCCTAGCCATTTAAATCGAGCCCTTATTAGGTTCCCTTTTATTTCTTAAATGAAACTTGTTTCCTTAAGTCCTTTACATTCCTCCTTAAAGCCTTAATACTTATAACTTTAATATAGTTTCTTACCTCTTAAAACATTAATACTTATAAATTTAGTATATCTTTCCCCTTTTTTTGAAAAATAAATGAAATTGTAATCATGTTAATTTTGACTATTAAGATGGGTTTTATATATTTCAATATTTATTTTAATATTATTATTTTTTAATATAGATTAGATTGTCATATATATATAAAATAAGAGTGTTAATGTTGATATAAAAGAAACATCAAGTTTTTATAATGATTTTATTATTATTATTATTAGAATTGTTTCAAACTATTTGATATATCCATATCGATATTTATGTTTATTCCTTAAGTACTTATATAGATCATTTGTGTATTTATACTTGATATATTGATACACTATATACGTATGGTTTTTTGAACAATAAATATTACATCTAATTAGTTATATCATGAAGGAATTCAATATAAAGAGGAAGAAATCCTATTTTTAGATTTTTATTTTTTTGAAGACTTTCACCAATATTTACCTAGCATTATCTTCTTTACAACAAGGGATTGAGACATACCTAAAGTCTTCCTTGAATTACACACCTAATTGAAAATACAACACATTTATGAATTGAACCAACCACCATACCCAACAATTATATTTTCCCCATAACACCACTCTTGGAACTTAAAGCTTTTTCCCAATTCTCAAGACTTATGTCTATTTCTAGAATCCTAACTTTCATAGACCTCCCATTGATTCCAACTTTGGTATATATGCACCTAAAAATAAGAATTCAAATATATATATATATGGCCACAAGCTCTCCTCCCAACCATAGGATTGATTTTCAATCCACCCCCGAGCTCTAAGGGTCACATAGCTTTCCCTTACAAACACCACCATTATTCACAAGGGTTCTTAAACAAATAACACCACATACTATACACAATACAAACACCCATGCTATAATTCATCACCCTAACCCTTAAATAACTATACACATTAGGAGAAACTAAAACAAGGCCAACACACAATTTCAACAATTCCTCAAAATGATTTAACATTAGTTGCACATTAATTCAAAACACAAGCAATATTTCATGCATCTTAAACAAAGATATACAAAGGAGGAGACCTTACCAAATAAATGCAAATCCAAAAGGCGATATCCTCTCCTTCTCCAAGTACTATTCTTGCATTCTTCCTCACCCATCCTCTCCTCCATCTCCACCAAGCTATTCTTCTTCCCAAAAGGAGAAAGCATTCCAAGGACAAAAGTAAAAGCAAAGAAAAAGAGAGAAGCCAATCCAAAAGAGAGATCCCCTCTCCTCTCCAAAAAGAAAGAATATATAGAAGGGAATAGGGAAACTAACTCCCCAAAACTACCCAACCACCCAACCAACTCCCATTTTCGCCACTTTTCATAAGTGGAAAATTAGAGTGGGTTTTAAACTTCATTTAAGTGATTTTATAGAATAAAAAGACCCCTACTCTAAAAACCTACCACCTAGGGCACCTTTTAAACAATTAAAACCACATAAAGACGTTATAAAATCTAAAATAAATAATGACATTTAAAGAGGTGACTCAAGAGTCTAACAAGCACATCTCCCACATGCACTTGACCCATATAAAACAAGGTTGAATACATATCCTTGACAATACTATAAATTTCCAAGAATGACATAAGTTAAATAACTATGTGACCCCTTCATCAATAGTGGCCAATTTTAACCTGTTTACTCAACTAGAAGGAGGTTTCAATATTTCTCATCAGTATTTGAAATAGATAGCATATGAAAAATAACCTTCTAATGATAAGCAAGTAAGGAATTAAATCTACATAAGTAACATATAATTTAACTCTTCCTACTTGTAGAATTCCTTTTAGAGCCAAGTAATAGTTGATCATGTTAATCAAAATATTACCACTTATCTATAATCTATTTAACCCATAATGAATACTACCACAACTAAATATTGAATATCAATCATTACCTTTATATTCCCGCTTACTCACACTCATAATATAAAATTTCCCAGCATGATGAAATCCATTAATATGTAATGAAACATCTCAATAGTTGCATACTTACACAAATCAGGGATAGAACTCATCTAGCTATCACACGAAGTCATAATACCACTCGTTAGTTAGTTATTTAGAAAATCAAAATATAAGCAACTTGATGTATAGGAACAACAATTAATAAGGCCACATGGGACGAGGTCTTACAAATGGGATCGATCACAGAGGAAGGATAGGGGAACTTCATTGCAGTTGATTTCCCATGGACAACAAAAACATAAATGAAAAGATGCCTGATCTAAAGGTACAATGGAGGACAATTTCAAGCTATGTATAAGTATGAAGGGGGTTGAAGGCATATTGAAGGTAGATGGCTGAACCTATTGAGGAGTGGATGCATAATAAGGAAGAGTTTGTGGGCAGAGAAAGGATATTGAACTCTATGCAATTAGATGATTGTGGGAATCCAAGAAGCTTGTGTGGAGGCAACAAATAGGAGGAAATTTGAGCCGATAGAGAGAGATAAAAATTGGGCAATGGAGTTGCTTGCATACTTGTAATGTGTTTTTCATGAAATCTGAAGAATAAATGAATTATTTGATTTTCTTTTTAGTATATAGTTGAGAAATTGTAAATTGATTTTAAAATCAACAAAATTCTTTGTCAATTTTAACTTAATCATTAATGGAGGCTTCTAGTATTTTACAAGTTCGGGTTGAAATTGGAAGAGTGTGTTTTTTTCTCTCTTCATCAAATCAGCTTTGAAACTTCATATGTTGATAAATAATTGATCTTTTCCTAATTTCAAGAATGCATGTGACGCAGGTGCATCGAATTTTGTTTTGCACTTTTTTATGTTGATGAATTTTTTACTTCCTTGGATGCTAGATATGCATAAAAACCAATCTCTTTTTGTGAGTAATAATTGGATGGGACTTCTGACTTAGCACACAACCTATGTAGTAGTTGCAAGAAGCAATTGAAGGACGGTTATTAGAAAAAAAAAAGTTGAGCTAATTTTTGTGGAGGGAAAAACACAGTTCTTGGAGGGTAGCAGGTTGCACTATCTCTGGTAGGCCATAACAAAGACATGAGTGGTTGTGTAGGAATTAGAAAGGAGAGCGGGCTGCTAAGTAAAAGAATATAGCATAAAAAGGAGGGGAACATGGGAAGAAGAGTCGATAGTGTGATAGAGGAAAGATTAACCTACCTTTGCATTACATTGTTGTAGATGATAGGTGTTGATATAAAGTGATGTATTTTGTGTTCTGTAAAACATGTTATTTGTGAGGGTAATGTGTGAACTGTGCATACATGGTCATTGAGTAAGTTCATTGATTCAAAATACTTTGACATGCTATTGATAAAAATACTAATGTAGACATTTATTGCTATGTAATTTTTCCTTTCATTTTCCAATTAATACTTAGTGTTGGTCATGGCATCTTGGTCATTGTGCATACATTGTTATCCCTCTGTATAACGGATTGAATTTCCCTTGCATAAGATAGAGCATATTTTTGTTAATGTTTGTTCTTTCCTTTTCAATCTATAGTGCCACTCCATTCTCACCATGGATGTGCAGGTAGATTGGATTTGGAACTTGGAGATGATGGTAAAATAATAGGGATATTTAAAAGTATGTGCTAATGAGGTTAATAAGTTGATGTATATTATGAATTTATGGACTATGTGTGAAGGTTAGGATAGGACTTATTATATATGTTTAAGGATAGGTTTATCATGATGTGTGTGTGTTCAAACATGACCATTACTAGGATGCATGCTATGGACATATTGATGTGATGGGAGTTCTTTGGTTACCTTTGGATTTTTCACTTGATTTTAATATATTATTATTGTGTTGACATGTCATTATGATTTTGATTATGATTATCTTTATTGTCATGAAGATGCATTGACTTGTGTTCAAGTGTTGTGGTTGTAGATGGGACATCAGCTTATGTTAGTGCTTTAGTGAGTATGGCATATATTGTCATGTTATTATTTCTATGCAAAGATTTATTTGGATAGTTGAGTGATGGGTGATCCCACAATACTGGTTTACTATTTCTGGGAGATCCTGTTTTTTGCTAAAATCACATATTTTTAGAAAATATAATGATTTAAGCCTTGAAATGTTCCATTTAAAGGATTCCAATTGAAGAGGGTTTGATGAAACCACCCTAGATCAAACCCCCTTGGATAGAACCCCGTTGGTTTTAAACCATACCTATAATGGAGTCTCCTTTACACCTATCAAAATGCTGATAAAAAACCACTTTTGATTTACCTTTTGGGGGATCAAATGAATCCATTTAAAATTTAATTTTTGTAAGTATGTAGAACTTATTATAAGCTTATGAAAAAAGTATAATTTTAAATAAATTTAATTTTATTATTATTTTTTTTTTAATTTCTTGTGAATGTAGCTTTTTCATCAAAAATCAAGCTCTATGTTTTGCACATGTGAAAAAATAGCAGATTATCAAAATAAAATTTTCAAAAATATGTGCAAGCTAGGTATTGATGTCCTTGATCCAGTAAAAAAAATTGAATTTCGATACATACAAAAAAAATTATGTTGTAAACGGTCCACCTATGTCTGAATTGTAATTGGTTTGACTTTGAAACTTGATTAAGGAAAAAATATTCAATAAAACACTATGAAACCAAATGAAAGGGTTAAATATCATAGTTACAAATCTAAATTAAAAAAAAATAGAATTTTATCCTTTACATAAAAAAATTTATGTTGTATACGGTGAGCATCACTCCTTAAAAATGTTGTTTACTGATAAAAACTAGTTTTTGAAGGAGATGGAAAAAGAAGTGCAATCTAATTCCAAAAATTTTGAAAAAAATATATTTAGAATTTATAGATAAAATTTCACAAATCACTAGTTTTCATCATCCTCAAATTCCTCACGGTTTAGCCACTATAGGTGCCTGAAAGTGAAGATTTAGCTAAAAAAAATCAATTCAGTGTCCAGTTTGGCCAAAAATTGTAAACCAGTATTGTGGGATCGCCCTAATGCAATAGTATGTTGTTAGGTTAGGAGGAAAGAGCGGAATCGTACCATTGGACGAATGGGGGACATACAAGAATGAGATATGATTGCTAGAGTTCCTTTCCTAGTACTTCAACTATTATGCACATGTGCTCTACCTTGTATGTTTGAGTGAACAGGTACTAGACTACGTCTCCACCTGAATTAGCAAGTCTGAGCGTGCCTCTAATCCCAATGGTGGTTGAGGAGATAACATCTAGGCCCAAGTAATACCCTAACCCTAGCCATTGTACCCAATTAGGGACAATTGATTCAATCTGTGACCACCTTTATGGGTTGTCTTGGGACAATGCCCGATCTCCTATACCCTATGGTTGGAGTGTTGCAATTGTGTGAATTTTTATGTTGGGTTATGTGATTGTGTGACTCCAATGTCTAGCTTTGAGTATGAATTTATTTCAAATGGTGCTAACTCCTTTAGTAAGTCAAGTTAGTCATTGTTGTGATCATTCTCATAATTTATGTTTTGATGTGAATGTCTCTATAGACATCTAAATTTAATCACTTCCATATGATTAAATTTACTCCCTTTTCGTCTATCATATTAAATATTAATTTATTATATTAATATTACACTTTTTGTCTCATATCTGTAAAGTATTTAATTTAATAACTAAATATTTTATCTTTCACCTTCTTCCACTCTAAATTAAATAAATACACCAATTTATTTAATTTAGTCATTTTTTATCCTTTTAATTTAAAATCAATTTAAAATTCTACATTCTCTCTCTCCTTGTCACATCCTCCATGATCTTGCTCTAATCTGAATTAATTTAATTAATTTATGATTATGATGTGCATCCTCTTAATCAAAGATTAATGTCACATCCTCCTACATTTGCCACTTGCCTCTAATCTTCCATTAATTATTCTAATCAAATATTTTCACAACCTTAACCAAGGTCATTAGCCATATTTAGCACCACATTTTTAGTCAACCTTTGCATTTATCTCTTTTTAGCATTGACCCTCTTTCCCATATGAATTTTTAATTCACATTTATTTATCCTAGATTCTCCCTTTCCCTATGTGAATTTTTAATTCACATTCTATCTTCTAAGGCTTCTAGAACCTTGGACTTGTCACATCATCCACATGTGACCAAGTCGCACCTTTTTGGAGCTCACATTTTATCCTTTAGACTCTCCTAAGAATGTGAATTTTTAATTCACATTTATATCTCCAACCAACTCTCCTTTTCCCATGGGGATTTTTGAAGAATTCCAAAATTCCTCAAATGTCCTTTTCATTCTCACTTGGGGACAAGAAATTCCTTTTTGAGGAAATATTCTCACTCCCCAAGGTACTTGGAAGGTACTTGTCCTTCCTCCACCTCATGTACCTTTTGGCCACCTTAGTTACACCTCATCTCCTCTTAGCCACTTCACCATCCACATGTCAAGATGTGAGGGATTGTGAGTTCTCAACCCACCATAGCCCTTCATCTTGACCTTGTTGGATGAATCTCAACTATTGAATTCTCTAGAGAATTCAAATTCTTCTATAAATACCCCCTCCTCAAGGGCATTTTCAACACTTTTCATTTTGAGCAACTTTATGCTGCCAATTTGCATTCTCAAGTATTTACTATCATTTAGCCATCCATCTAGTTATTTTGCATTATCAATCGTGTATCTAGTAACATCAAAAAACCATCCAAGGAGCACACAAATTCATCTAAATCAAGGGCCAACCAAGGAGTCTTTAACAGCAAGGAAGGTATAATCGATTTGCATTTTATTTCATTTATTTTTCTTGTTTTATCACTCTTCAGGCTAATCATTGAAGTGTTCTTAGTGTTTTTCCACTTGCATTTTTAGTTATTTTGCAATTATAATAGGGTAAAACTCCAAGGTACATATTTTTGGCACGCCCGGTGGGACCCACAAACTGGTTCTTACATTTAACCTTCATTTTTGTTAAGTATTTTGTAAAAAAAGTCGTAGAAAGGCGGAAGCGCCCTCTGTTTTACTGCAGAAAGGTGGAAGCGCCCTCTCTTTTACTACAGAAAGGCAGAAGTGCCCTCTGTTTTACCACAGAAAGGCGGAAGCGCCCTCTTTTTTTACTGCAGAAAGGTGGAAGCGCCCTCTTGTCTGTTGCAGACAGGCGGTCATGCCCTATATCTGAAAATTTGATTTTGGCTAATAGTTTGCTGTAGTTAGGCGTATACATCATTTTGCTTAGAAGATCTTTTCTAACACTTTCTTGTAGTAGGGCATACAACTTTTTCTTTTTCAAAAATCTGATAAAGTTTCCTGCAGAGGGGCAGATATGCCCTTTTATTTTTGAAAGGCTCTTTTCCTCTAACATTTTGCTGCAGAAAGGTGGAAGCACCTCCTGATTTTGCTGCAGAAAGGCGGAAGCGCCCCTGATTTTGCTGCAGAAAGGCGGAAGCGCCCTCTGTTTTACTGCAAAAAGGTGAAAGCGCCCCCTATTTTACTGCAGAAAGGCGGAAGCGCCCCTGTTTTGCTGCAGAAAGGCGGAAGCGCCCCTGTTTTACCATAGAAAGGTGGCTACGCCCCAAAACATCACATTTTGGAAGCATATTATGGCGTAATCAACCAAGAATGAAGGATAAGACAGCTAACGTTTACTTGTAGGGCCATCTATTTGATCAAATTTTTGAAAAATTATCCTTGTTGTTTGAACATAGTCTAATTAGGGGGAAGTAACCTTTATTGCTTGATGTGCTTGTCTATTATTGTGTCACCCAAGGGGGCATTAATTTTTTTTCACTTTCCCCTTGCACTTCATGTGAGCCTGGGGAGTAGTTGGAAATAGTTAGTGTCTTCTTTCTAGTGAAACCTGCTTGGGGATTTCATCACCCCAAGGGACGATTCCAACCACGCATACCGACAGTGTATATAAAGGGGGGAGAATGAAAGTTGTACCCCAATCTAGTCACGTCGTAATTGGCGGAGCGTCGAAGCTAGGGTGATACTTAGATAGACGTGAAGAGTTGGTCTGAGCCTTTCGGTATCTTGCTGGGGTTCCTGACTCACGCTTGTGATGGGCTGGTTTTCATGGTTGTGCCTCACGTACCGAGAGTATATCGAGGACTCCCTAGAAGCCTTGTGCATCCTAGATTAAGACCTTTCCTGGCCATACCCTTAACATTAATCATAGGATTGTGCTTGCTTGAAGTGTTCTCTTGTGAAAAACCCGTGAAATATTTGATACATTGGCCTTATTTTATCATTTTGAGTCCTTGCCATAGCCATTGCCATCAAAACCAAGCTCTGTTTTACCACAGAAAGGTGGAAGCGCCCTCTGTTTTACCGTAGAAAAGTAGAAGCGCCCCTGATTTTTCCACAGAAAGGCGGAAGAGCCCCTGATTTTACCATAGAAAGGCGGAAGTGCCCTTTGTTTTATTGCAGAAAGGCAGAAGCGCCCCTAGTTTTGCTGCAGAAAGGTGGAAGCGCCCCTAATTTGCTACAGAAAGGTAGAAGCGCCCCTGATTTACTGCAGAGGGGCGAATTTTCCCTCCTGAACACCCGAAATCGCCCCATTTGGATCCGTTTAGCCTCTAAACCATCATTTAATCATTCCCAATCATTATCTCATCATCCCAAGCCTCCGTTTCATCACTCTAAGTCTCCCAAAACCTCCATTTGACCAGTTTAAACCTCCATCTTATCATTCCAAATCTTTGTTTAACCATTCTAAATCCATACTCATTCTCCACAATCATCTTCAATTCACCCGTTCATTCTAATTTCCTCATATTCCATTCAAAATTCCACACCATCACTTAGCGAACATCATCATTTTACCATTTACATCGCCAAACACCACTCATAACCAAACCACCTTAACCTGATATTACAAAGTGGTTACCCAAATTGACCATAGCACTTGAATTTGGTTATTAGTCTTTAACTTCGACCCCAATCAATTCGCTTCCATCTTGAGGTGAATTCGGTGTCATAAGTTATCATCCTCAGCCCAATCAATCCATTCCTATCTTAAGGTGGATTCGGTGTCGTAATCATCCTCTTAATCAATCAAAGCTCTAGGTCACTAAGGGTAACTTCCTTTGATTAAACTCAAGGTCTCTCTCACATCTTTCATCATCTAATCATACCCATCCAATAATCCAAATCTATCAAAACCAATTATTTGATCAAAGTGTCCAATCAATCAAATCACATCCGTTCAACCAATGCTATCCTATGGATCTTAATAATCCAATCCAATTCAATCAAAATCCAATCTAGCCAACCAAAATCCGATCCCATCAAAATCCGATCCAATCCAATATATCCAAACAAAATTTGATCAAAGTCCAAATCCCATCAAAATCACATCTCATCCAACTACAATCAAGTCAATCGTCAAAAACATCTTTATAATCCACCCATAGCACATTTGCATGCCCGTTCAAACTAGGTCACAAGTTAAGAAACAAATGGAACAACAACAAGGTCAAAATTCCCAAGCAAACATGTATCAAGACCTTAATAACAATACAAATCGCACCAATGGTTCAAATATTGCTCAAGATCCTAAGAACGTCCCCCAAGATCCTCATAATGGTACTTCATCACACTCCAACATCGAAAATCAGAACAACTCGCCACATGGTGAAGAGAGTATGGCTAATCAACCTGAACTCACACTTGAGGAATATTTTAGTTTTCCCGCCAATGTGCAAATGACTGACCGTCTGCTTGAAAAACATGGGGAAGAAATTTTTAGCCCACCTAATTGAGAAAGGTGTCAAACCCCCCTCAGGTGTTGACTTGTCCAAATATAGGAGTTCCCCATCCAACACACTCCAAGATTCACAAAATGCACCAGAAGGTTCATACTTCCCTAATGTTCCTCCAGTTGAGGGTTGGCATCAACCTGAATTTGGCAATGTTGTTCTCTATCATGTTAACTATCCCCCACACATTTCGACCTCAATTATGGGAGGTCCTCAAGTTCCTGATCCCAATAATCCTTTTTCCTATGGTATGCCACAAAATGTTCCACAACCTGCGCCATTAACGTTAACAACACCCCCTCCTTCGAATCAACCTACAGTCAACACTAGGGGCACCCTCCTTTCCACATTGCCTCCACCTCCTAGGGCCACGCATCTACCATCATCCTCATATACATCTCAATAGCTTCCCCAATCCAGTGTTCCACCTCAATTACCTCTGTAAGCCCCATCCCAGCTGAACGTTACGGGTGGTACCCAACAACCCCCTTTACAAAATGCTTCTACGCTACCTCAGCCATCTCATCAGCAACAACCTATACATAATACTTTGGCCTCTTCACAGCAACCACCCTACCAACCACAAGGCAATCCATCTCGACCTATTGCTCAGACCATATCTCCCTTTCTTGCATCCATTTTGCACCCACAAGCTCAACCACAACACGGCATCCCATCTCGACCCGTACAATAGTTGACATCACAACAACTCCCTCAACACTACTACTATCACAATTAGCAGCAACTACACCAACAACCGCTTTATGCGACCTCCCAACAATCACAACAATACCTTCAACACCAACAAGCCAATATGCAACATCCCATCCAAGCTCCTCCACAGCTCACCCCACACTTCTATCGAACAAATCCGTACTATACCCCACAACAACAGCCCCTGTACCAACAAAATCCCCCATCTTACCAACAAGGCATATCATCATCCAACCATCCAAATCCGTATTTCAACAATTCGACGCCCTCTCAGCAAGATCCTCTATCATCCTATCATCAATATCCCCCTAACCTGCCACCGGCCAACTCAAATCTATTGGAAATCAAAGCGGCATTGAAAGACCATCAAGTAGGGATGGGTAAACAATCATTCAAATTTGAAGACATATGCCCATATCCATTTGATCCCTCCATCTCATTAATCCCGTTTTCCAAACATTTTGAAATACCAAAGTTTGACAAATACAAGGGAAACAAAGACCCTAAGGCTCACTTGCAGGAATTTTACTCCCAATGTCAAGAGGTCATGCACAATGACAACTACCTCTTGCACCTATTCCCACGAAGCCTGACAAGCCACGCCCTGGATTGGTTCATGACCCTCAAAAAAGGGTCCATAAAAACTTTTGCAGACCTATCAGAAAAATTTGTATCCTACTTCTCTTTCAATTTAGAGAAGGACACGGACACCTTAGATCTCCTCAAAGAAAAAAAACATGAGGGGGAAACCTTTACTAGCTACCTACAATGGTGGCGTGCATTAGCAAGCTGAATGAAGACCCCTCTGAAAGAAAAAGACATGGTCACTCTTTTCGTGGAAAACTCTCATCCTGACATGGCCCATAATTTTAGGTTACATTATGTCACCACCTTCGCGGAGATAGTAGAAAAGGGACCCATCCTTGAACGTGCCCTTTTTGCCAAAGGACACATCAAAATACATAGTCATGATAAAGAGAGGTCATTTGGCGATAAACCACGATTCTAGAACAAGAACAAGAATGCGGTGAATGACGGCATGACAAACACTAAACATGTCCAAGTGGCTAATGTATCCCAAAAACAACAATCGTCTGTACCTAACGCCATCTCTGTGCCTCAGGGGACACCTCTCCCTCCTCAATAGTTGAACCAAAACAATCAAGGGAACACCAAACGTCAGTATGCTCAATTAGGAGAACCTCTGAGTGTTGTCTTTAATAAGTTGTTACAAATCAACTATCCCATCACGTACCCTGTCACCAAGCCATTTGACGAGTCCAAACCCAAGCCCACGTTGTTTAAGGAAAATGAGTATTGTGAGTTCCATAAAATTAAAGGACAATCTTTAAACAAGTGTCAGGATCTGAAAAACTACGTCCAAGATCTCATTGATCGAGGTGATATCAAGGTTGACCCCAGTCAAGCTTCATCGTCCAATGCTTAATTACAGATATATCAAAACACCTTTCCGAATCATAATCAAGGCCCAAGCACATCTAACAGTAATCCCCAAGGAAACAACACAAATAGTGTGAGCTACAAAAATGTGCCCTTCAATTACGAGGGTGTTATTCATTACATTGAGCAGGTGGAACCCCGTGTATCCATGATACATGTTAAAGCCAAAGACCCTCAATGTGTTGTTACTACACGACGAGCCCGCATCACTGTCCCTGCAGCCTCTGCACCCACCCAATCAACTCCTGTAAGCTCTCAGTACAACATCCTTGATCACTTAAGAAAGACCCCTGCTCATATATCCATTTTGGATTTGATTAAGTCTTCCCTGGTACATCAAGAAATCCTTGATAGAGCCCTGCAGGAAACCCATGTGCCAAATGATATCGACCCCACGCAATTCCAAGCTTTGGTGGGACACTTGGCTTTATCTCATCAACTACACTTCAACCAAAATGATATGCCAAACATCGATGTCAATCATAATCGCCCCTTACATATCGAAGTCGTGGTTGCTCGCCATAAAATAAAAAGGGTCTTAGTAGATAATGGCTATGCCCTCAACTTGTGTACTCTGAAATTCATAAAACAGGTGGGGTATACTCAAGTGGATTTAAGTAACCAGATCATCACAATAAAATCCTATGATAATGCAAAAAGAAATTCAGAGGGAATTATCAGTCTTCCTATCCATGTGGGACCTGTGCTTCAATATACTACCTGTCATGTCCTTGATCTGGACTTTTCATACAATCTCCTCCTTGGCCGCCCCTGGCTCCATGCTATGCAAGCCATCCCCTCCACGTACCATCAATGCCTAAAATTCCCCGTCAACGGACAAGAAGTCACCATCTATGCTGACCCCCAACCATTTGAATATTTCCACGCTCTAGAAGCGTCATTTCCCCATTTACATTATTGTCCCGGGGTTGAAATGGGGGCATCCCAGTAATCATCCGCTAACCCACCCTCCATCGTGATAACGACTCCATCTTCCACCACTAATCCTACAGTCACCAAAGTCTAGATCATTGACAAAGGGTGTGGTGAATATGAAATGCATACGACTCTTAATGTATCAACCATGCCACCGTCACCACACAAATATGGGAAACCTTCGCATGCCACACAAAAGGAAGACAAGACTATCACCTTCAGTGGTAAAAACATCCCTACCACCACCTTCAGATCCCTAAGTGTCAAGATAGATGCACCAGAAGAGGACATAAGCCAATGGGTTTACCAAGAAGAACCCCAGCCGGATCCTCCTCTAAAGGAATATTTTTAGGAAGCATATCCGTGGTCGGCTAAGTTTGCAGAAAAATATAACTACCAAGGTAGGGGCCTAGGTAAAGAAGAACAAGGGCGGCTGCAACCTATTGATACACCAAAGCTACCAAAAAACATAGGCATTGGGTATGACAGAAAACAAAAAAGCCCTACAACATCATCTAATACTTCCAATAGTATCGTCGTGGACGATGGCTCATTGGAAGACATACCCGAGGAGGAATCCATCATACGTGTGTACGATGACGTCGATCACACCGACTTATCATCCATGTTCGAATGCCTATCAGTCTGCACCATTAGCCTATCCCTTTGTCACCCTGAGCTTATTGATTGGGACCTACGTAATACCACACCTGTCAATATGTCTACAGATACATATGTCAACCTTATGGGATTGGGGGAGGATGAACACTCCAGTCGCAAAAATAAGAATAAGAAAAGTAAAAAGCGGTCATCTAGTGAAAACATCCCTGAGGCGCTTCCTGACCTTGAAAAAGTAAAAATAAAGGATGCATCTGATGGTGAAAACCTCGAAGAGGCGCTGGAAGATGGAGATGTTCATCTTCCCCTTGTAGGAACTCAGTTATCCGCCCGATCATCCATTCTAATTGAAGAGACTCAAGAAGTTAATCTGGGTACTGCTAAAAATCCTAAAATCACCTATGTGGCTAAGTCACTCTCAGAGCAAGAGTATCCAGTCATCATGCACCTACTCCGAGAGGGAATCATCAACTTTTCTTGGTCATATTCAGACATTCCAGGCTTAGACCCCATCTTAGTGGTTCATCATCTAGACATTCGCCCAAATGCCAAGCCTGTCAAACAAAAGCTCCGTAAGATGCACCTACAGGTAGCATTGTTAGTCAAAAAGGAATTGGAAAAGTTACTAGAGGAAGGTTTTATTAGACCAATTGACTACTTTGAGTGGATCTCCAATATAGTACCAGTTGCTAAACCAAATGGAGATATTTAGATCTGCACAGACTTCAGGGACCTTAACAAGGCCTGCCCAAAAGATGACTTCCCTCTGCCTAACATTGACATGTTGGTCAACCTAATAGCAAGACATGAGATGCTCTCCCTTATGGATGGCTTCTCTGGTTATAATCAGATTCGAATCGCACCTGAGGACCAACATAAGACCGCCTTCACAACACCTTGGGGTACTTTCTGTTATAATGTTATGCCCTTTGGTCTCAAAAATGCAGGGGCAACATATCAGAAGGCAATGACGGTCATCTTCCACGACCTTATCCATATCATCATGGAGGATTATGTTGATGACTTGTTAGGAAAGTCTAGAACACGAGCAGAACATCCTACTGTCCTAAAGAAAATCTTTGAACGGTTAGAACATTACAAGTTGCGGCTAAATCCAAAAAAGTGCATCTTTGGGGTTACATCAGGAAAATTGTTGGGTTTTATAGTCTCCCGAAGGGGTATTGAAGTTGATCCCGCTAAGGTAAAAGCTATTCTGGACATGCCACCTCCACGCAATCTGAAGTAATTAAGAAGCCTCCAGGGGAAGATGCAGTTCATCCGTTGGTTCATAGCCCAGCTAGTAGATAAATGTTAGCCATTCACCCATCTTTTGAAGAAAGATTCCACCTTTTGATGGACCCAGCAGTGTCAGATGGGTTTCGATAAAATTAAGGAATATTTAGCTCATCCACCGATCTTGATGCCGCCTATTCTAGGAAAACCCCTCCTACTTTACATCTCTGCTACATCAGTCGCCCTGGGGGCATTGTTGGCACAACATGATGAGTCGTTTAAAGAGAGGGAAATCTACTACATCAGTCAAACATTGGTTGGCTATGAGTTAAATTACTCCCCCATGGAAAAAGCTTGCCTTGTACTAGTCTTCAACACACAAAAACTCCGTCATTACATGCTCAGCCATCCAGTCAAATTAATCGCTAAAATTGATCCCCTAAAGTATTTGTTATCTAGAACCACTCTGACTGGCCACATGGCCAAATGGGTCATGCTCCTAAGTGAATTTGACATAGAATATGTAGAGCAAAAAGCCATAAAAGGACAGGTCATAGCTGATCAATTGGCTGAGGCACCATTAGTAGATGCCTACCCACTAGATACTGAATTCCTAGATGAAGAAGTCTACACAGTTACAGAAGCACCAGCTTGGATGCTATATTTTGATGGCTCATACACTCATAATGAATATGGAGCAGGAATTTTATTAGTTACCCCTCAAGGTGACTACATCCCAAAATCATTCAGGATAGTATTCCCATGTACCAACAACATCGCAGAGTATGAAGCCCTCCTCACTGGCCTCTGAATTGCAAAACAGTGGCATATAACTCACCTAAAAGTCTTTGGTGATTCTTTGCTAGTCATTAGACAGGTTAATGATGAATTCCTCATGAAAGATGATAAATTGTTACCCTATAAGCGTATGGTGGATGATTTTAAGAAATATTTCACTTTCATATAGTTTGACCAAATCCCTCAGGTACAGAATAAAGCAGCAGACGCAATGGCCACTATTGGTTCCCTGATTGACATGCCTAAAGACCGAACATAATGTGAGTTTCTTGTTGAACAACTTTTAATCCCTGCATATGATGTTCCTGAGACTAATATGGTGTGCGATATTGTAGGTCCCGCCTCCCCTTGGTATCAAGACATATACACTTATCTCCATGATAATATCATACCCCTAGAAATTACACGCAACCAACGCAAATCCTTTATCCATCGCTCTTCCCGATACATCATTGTCGGTGATACGCTTTATCGTCGCGGGTATGATGGAATCCTCCTTAGATGTCTGAATGAGACTGAGGCCCGCGCGAAACTAACGGAAGTACATGGTGGTATTTGTGGAGCTCACTCAAATGGTATGGCTCTAGCCAAAAGGATCCTACGAGCTAGATATTATTGGCCTACATTGGAACATGATGCTTGTGAATTTGTGAAGAAGTGTCTTCCATGCCAACAACATGCAGATTTGATTCACGCCCCAGCACAAGATCTCCAACCCCTCCTAGCATCGTGGCCCTTTTCTCAATGGGGTTTCGACTTGATTGGCAAGATTTACCTACCATCATACGATGGCCATACATTCATAATTACCACCACTGAATACTTCACTAAGTGGGTGGAAGCATTGCCACTCTCACAAATCACCGGTGTCCAAATCTCAAAATTTATCCTTTACCATATTCTCTACAGATACAGTATCCCATCCACCATCCTCTCGGATAACAAAAAACCCTTCAAAAACCAAGCCATGAAACACCTCTGCAACACCTTTCATATCCAGCATTGTTGGTCAATGCCTTATTACCCTTAAGGCAATGGTCGGGCAAAAGCAACCAACAAGACCCTTATCCGCATCCTCAAGAAGGTTGTCAATAACACTGGACGAGATTGGCACCTCCATATTCATCCTGCCCTCTGGGCATACCGTACATCCATTCACACCTCGACATGCACCACCCCCTATTCTTTAGTATATGGTGCTGAAGCCATCTTGCCAATTGAAGTTGAGCTCCCATCACTGAGGATTTCTCTGAAGAATCTTATTAGCAAAGAAGATGCTCGTGTTGCACGACTTGCACAGCTGGAATTACTAGATGAACGAAGAATAAAATCCTATGATCACCTGCAAGCATACCAAAATCACCTCAAATGTAATTACAATAGAAAGGTCCATCCTAGACAATTCCAAGTTGGTGAGCTTGTTCTCAAAGAAAACCAACGCACTCAAGCAGACCGTGATAAAAAGGGAAAATTTGAGGCCAACTGGTTAGGGCCTTATATCATAGCCACCAAATATGGATCTAGGGCCTACAGATTGACTACTCTTGAAGGAGATCCCCTTGACAAACCCGTCAATATCATCCATCTGAAAAGTTCTACGCCTAAGTCTGCTTGGTAACCCCACCTAAATCAGAAAATTAAAAAAATCCAAAAAAGTAGTAAAAAATCCAAAAAAATAGTAAAGAAAAATAAATCTATCCTATGGTGAAAACCACCTCTTGGTGGCGCCTTGGATAAGTATGGATGGTGAAAACCTAGTAACAGGCGTCATCCATAGAGGGCTTAATCATTATCTACCTGACATCCTAGTTATTTTATGCTTTCATCCGCACTATCGTCCTCACCCACCTCAACCTAGGCCGCTTGGTATTTATTGATTGAGCATTGGATGACTCATCTAGCCTATCCCTCATCCTAAGCATTTTAATATCCCACTTTGAGCTTATGTCATTCATTCCCTTTGTCGGTCGGTCCATGTCACCATATAGGATCATCCTTCCACATCACTTTCGTCCTCTGTCGAACTATGTTGCCCCTGCGCTTTCACATAGGAAAGGTTGGTCATTTGATCCTCCCCCGAGGCATTTGTCTGTCGTGTTTTGTGTCCTTCATCGTCGGTCACCATTGTCTTCTTTCTGCTTTATCCATGGTCTTTTTCCATGAACTACGAGGGCTCTGCGCTTTCACGTAGGCAAGGCTAATCTCTTATCGGCCCCCGAGCCCCTAGGTCTTTAGGTTGTGTCTTGTCTCCCATGTGTCGTGTAGTCAAGCTATGCCCTTATCCAGCTGGTTCTTAACAAACAAGATCCACTTGTATCAACAAATCCAATCAGTTTTGAATATCCTACATCATATCAATCTTTTCGCTTAGTATCCATCATAGGTCTCAACAGGATGCATCCTTCCTAACAGACCTCATCAATCCCATCTATCCCCTTGATCCTATGGCAAAGGACATTTGAAATTGATTGCGATCTTTTGATGCTTTTGGCTTTTGCTTATCATTTGAGCTCCCTATCATTACTTGTCAAGGCCGCCATAATCCATCATATTATGGCGTGTTTTGATTGGTCCACATAGGGGCATATCTTGATCTTTTGGTTGATTGTGTCTTCTTGGTTGTCCCACATAGTACCCACCAAGATCCCCGAGGTCTTGTGCTATGTTGGGGCATCCTTTTGTGCTTTTGGTTATCTCAATACCTGGCCCGAACAAGGTCTTTCTTTGTGACTTTGGGGTGTTGGGATAGCCTTCTTGTCTGTTGTGTTTGTTTCATGCATTAGACACTAATACGCCTTGGTCCCACATACCCTGGCACTGGGTGTCTTATGCTATAGCAAAAATTAGTGCTCTGAAGATGGCAAATTGTATTAGGATGGCATTTCATAATCATGACCATTACATTACAATCATCCTATGATTTTGGTTGTGCAAATATTTCTCCTCCATCCCCTATTCTTCTCAGGATACTAAAAGGTTTTGACAGGTGCACACTCACACCATGTCCGCATGTATCCTCCACTATCACCTAGGACCCTGTTGACACTTATCATGAAATAATTACATTTTAGATCCATACATTTGCACACTATCTTAGGTTCATCCATAATATCACCACCTACAATATCAAGTGTTAAGTCCACCATCAATACCGTCATAATACATCCATTACATCCTACATCACACATATTAGTCACATATGCACATAACCATCATAAGCATATAAAACATAAGCATTTGTCACGTCATCATAAGCATATCCACATCTATCTTAAACATATACATCATACAACATAGGCATTCATCATACATAAAAAACAAAAATCACCATCCATTACATCCTGCATATTAGTCACACATGCGCATAACCATCATAAGCATATAAAACATAAGCATTTGTCGTGTCATCATAAGCATATCCACATCTATCTTAAACATATACATCATACAACATAGGAATTCATCATACATGAAAACAAAAATCACCATACATTACATCCTGCATCACACACATTAGTTGGCATGCATAGAGCCCCTCAAAAACCATCATACATAAAAATATATATATAAAAACATCCATACATATAACATCCACAAAAGACATCATAGATAATTGCCATCATATGACCATCCATATATGCATCAACACAATCATCTATAGATCTCAAATTCATCACACATAAAACATGAGGTCAATAAGAGCCATCTTCTATATCAATATACCACAAGTCCACAGTAAATCTCATAGTCAAGACTAACATATAATAATGTCGTCGATGTCATCACAATCTATGACCATCGTATACAAAAATCATCCAATCAAAACAC
>VDFB02298064.1:221649-264765 GCA_007258455.2 Sequoia sempervirens
AATAAAACCCACATTTTCAAATTTTCAAAATCTATCAAACAACATGTGAAAAATGTGTAAATTAAATATATGGGTTTTGTTGCCACTCACCTGCTCTGGGACCGTGAGCCTGCTGTATAATACGCGCACCTCATCCGCCCGGTGTACAATCTTTGTATCGTTGTCTATCGGCATCGTCCCTCCTCGGTCGCTTTCTCTTCTCTACTCTCCTCCTCTCAACTGCTACAGTAAAAGTGACTAAGGTAATTTTTGAAATTACCTTTTTAACCTTCTTCTTCTCAAAATGTATTTTTTACCTTTTATTTATCTTTTTCTTCCTCCAACTAATTCCAAACTTCCCAAGGCTGTCGTTTGCAAAGTGTGCATTGGATCACCTCCATTCAAAAACAAAAATTACTTGGTTTTTTGAGCTCTATCCAATAGTGTCCTTCTTTTCTTCCTATCAAGACATCACCTGGGGACCCCTTTTTCCTCTAAACTGCCTCTTTGAGGGGTATATACCTTCTCCTACCTATTCCCTCCATTCCCTGAGGTCATTGGGGCATCACTTCAACTCCTTTCATGCTAGGCATCACCTACTACTATTTTCCCCATTTGTATTTTATTTCTTTTGAAACACTCAAGTATTCTAACAATATTTTCTCAAGAGGGCAAATAGATATTCTCCAAATTTTAATCACTTCCCATATGATTAAATTTACTTTCGGCCTATCATATTAAATATTAATTCTATTAAATTAATATTACACTTTTGTTCATATTTGCAAAGTATTTAATTTTAATAACCAATACTTTATCTTTCACCTTCTTCCTCTCTAAATTAAATGTACACCAATTTATTTAGTTTAGTCATTTTTAACGCTCTTTAATTTCTAAAAATCAATTCTAAAATTCTCAGATTCTCTCTCTCCTTGCCACATCCCTCCATGATCTTGCTCTCACATGAATTATTCACCTGATTATGATGTGCATCCCTGACCAAAGATTAGCTGCCACATCCCTCCTACATTTGCTACTCTGTCTCTAATCTTCCATTAATTATTCTTAATCAAATATTTCAAACCCAACCAAGGTCACGGGGCCATATTTAGCACCACCTTTTTAGTCAACCTTTGCATTTATCTCTTTTTAGCATTGACCCTCTTTCCCATGTGAATTTTTAATTCACATTTATTTATCCTAGATTCTCCCCTTCCCTATGTGAATTTTTAATTCACATTCTATCTTCTAAGGCTTCTAGAACCTTGGACTTGTCACATCATCCACATGTGACCAAGTCGCACCTTTTTGGAGCTCACATTTTATCCTTTAGACTCTCCTAAGAATGTGAATTTTTAATTCACATTTATATCTCCAACCACCTCTCCTTTTTCCATGGGGATTTTTGAAGAATTCCAAAATTCCTCAAATGTCCTTTTCATTCTCACTTGGGGACAAGAAATTCCTTTTTGAGAAAATATTCTCACTCCCCAAGGTACTTGAAAGGTACTTGTCCTTCCTCCACCTCATGTACCTTTTGGCCACCTTAGTTACACCTCATCTCCTCTTAGCCACTTCACCATCCACATGTCAAGATGTGAGGGATTGTGAGTTCTCAACCCACCATAGCCCTTCATCTTGACCTTGTTGGATGAATCTCAACCGTTGAATTCTCTAGAGAATTCAAATTCTTCTATAAATACCCCCTCCTCAAGGGCATTTTCAACACTTTTCATTTTGAGCAACCTTATGCTACCAATTTGCATTCTCAAGTATTTACTATCATTTATCCATCCATCTAGTTATTTTGCATTATCAATCTTACATCTAGTAACATCAAAAAGCCATCCAAGGAGCACACAAATTCATCTAAATCAAGGGTCAATCAATGAGTCTTCAACAACAAGGAAGGTATAATTGATTTGCATTTTATTTCATTTATTTTTCTTGTTTTATCACTCTTCAGACTAATCATTGAAGTGTTCTTAGTGTTTTTCCACTTGCATTTTTAGTTATTTTGTACATTAGAATAGGGTAAAACTCCAAGGTACATAGTCTCCTTTCAATAAGAATTTATTTTGTGGTTTATGTTAGTCTCTGATTATGACCTACTTAAGTGAAGTTAGCTTCTAGGTCGAATAAGTTGATGGTAACTATAGTTGTCATGTGAGTGTTAAAGTGTGATTTAATGTTATTATATATATATATATATATATATATATATATATATATATATATATATATTGCTATGGTTATTTTTTGGTGTGAGTGAATATTGGTTATTAATATTATTATGATTATATGTGTGAGGGAGGTGATTTAATATTGTCATGGGTTTGCACCAATAAGGTATTATGTTAATATGCATAGACTATTATGTGTTATAATGTCACCATGTATGTTATTATTTTTGTTGTGAGGGGATATTGGATCATCATCATCATCATCATCATCATCATCATCATCATTATTATTATTAATGTAAGGGTATTATTTACTATTGCTAAGTGTTAATATTAATTAGTTGTTATATTAGTATGTGCATATCATTATGTTCATTATTGTTGCTTGTTATATTTATTATCATTAAGTTATTTTTTATTTATTTTGGAAAAAGGACCATTTGATTATTTAATTGTGGTTTATTCAATAATGTTTAATTTATTGAGAGATGGGATTAAAAATGAATTAGTGATTAACTGATTCAAAAGGAATTTGGAATTGGAATTTATTTATTAATTAATTATTTTTGAAACTTTCTCATTTCATGTTTCCTATTTATTTGGGAGTTTGTGAAAAAGGATTTTTCTTTTGTGTGGATTGGGAGTGAGAAATTATGCATTTTTGGGGGTTTGAGAATTGAGAGAAAATGGAGAGATTTTACATGGTTTTGAAGTAATTTTGCAGAGGTTTTTGAAAATTTTTGAGTGGTTTTGAATTGAAATTTGGAGGAGAGTGAATTGGATTTCAATTATGGTTTGAGGGAAATGGATTTGCTGCTAGATTGTTCAAAATTCTTATTTTTGATCGTGCTTTGGATTAGAGATTCGGGTTTGGAAAGCTTCTTCAATTTTCAACTTCTTTTTCATCATTGTTCTTCGAATTTGAGGTAAGAATTTTCTTGATTTTATTAATGTATGCATTTTAGATTTATAGGAATTTGAAAAGGGTTAAATTAATTAAAGTTTTAATTTTTTTGATAATCTGGAAAAGATCTCGTTGCTGGGTTTCTCATTTTGTCATTTGGTTGTAATCAAGTATGCCAAAAAAAGAGGGTTTTTAAGGGAGTCGTTTGTTGTTTCGCATTTTGTGAATTTTTTATTCATTTTTTATCAATTTTTCCCACATAGTTGAGTAGTCGAGGGTCAAATATGAAATGGGTTTTTGACAAATTTGTATTTCGAGTTGATTTGACTATTTTATGGCTTGCAGACTTGACTATTGTCAAGAGGGATTGAGCTCAATTCAGAAGGTTGTATAGGAGGATATGGCTCTATCCTTTGATCTGTATTGTGTTGTACCATCTATGCTTGAATGTGTTTACTTTTATGTATGTTGATAATCCCTTCCTATTTGTGAAATTTTGTGTTGGGGCTTCTATCCTATGTAAGGATCAATTGTACCAAGGTTATGCATTGCTTGTCCTGATTATGAACTACTGAGAAAGAGAAATTAAAGTTGGCTATCATGTTATAAGATTGTGCAAATGGTGTAATGTGATTCATTGTATGTGTTGTAGTATAATGACCAACTTTTGGGTTTCCTATCCATTTGTGTTATGTGTTGGATGTAACATCTCGCTACGCAAGCCAGAAGGGTAAGAGCCAAAAGAGGAAAAAATAATTTTTTTTATAACATAAGGAATAACTTACACAAAAATTAGTTGCCAAGACGATATACCGACAACTTACATGGTCAAGCATGGCCAAACACAACCCAAAGGAGGGGAATAATCCACCCTCTAGAGAAAATCCAAACAAGAGAAAACATAATAGCTCCAGAAACTTGCTCTTGAACTTCCTACTCTAGAACTTCCAACTACGAAAGTTCCAGCTACAGAACTTCTAGCTACGAAAGTTCTAGCTATGGAACTTCCAGCTTTGGAACTTCCTGCTCCAGAACCTTCTGCACTACTCTAGAACCTCTGCTCTAGAACTTTCTGCATCGGTGCTCTGAAACTTTCTGCGCTGCTCTGAAACTTTAACAACACTGCTCTGGAACTTTCAACGCTGCTCTGAAACCTTAACAGTGCTGCTCCAGAACTTTTAGCGTTGCTCCAGAATTTTCAGTGCTGCTCTAGAACCTTATCAATGCTGCTCCAAAACTTTAACAATGATTACACAAAGCAACAACCAGAAGGCGGTGATGCTTCAAAACTTTTGCAGCCGCAACACAGGACATTAACAAAAGACGGCATTGCTCCAGAACTTGAGCAGACTAAAGCATGAAGGAAATATACAACCAAAACTCTAATTTTTGCATGGAAATATAGAAAAGAAAGCCATAAGAAAATTATCATAGTATACATGAGTCTGATACCAACACCGGAACTCGTAATCCAAATATAAATCATCACATTTCTTCTCATTAAATTATATGAATACATCATTTTTCTCAAGAGAGTACGATATACATAAAGGAATATATATGAGTACAATAGCATAGGCATGACTAAAATATACCAACAAATAAAATAGCACAAGAGTGAACAGCTCCAACTGGTGCTTTAGTAACCTGTACGTCGGTCCCCAATAGTGGTGGCAATGCCTCCATACCATGTGGACTCAAAAGAGGCCACCCCACCATGCTCGGAGGTAGTCACAAGGCCCAAGCAGAAAACAAGTCAAGGGTAACATATGGCCAACACTCACATCAGACACAGAGCAAACATGGAATATAATGCCATAAGCCAAAATCAAATCATGAAGACACTCATACAATAGCATGTCGGGTACTACTCATGACTACTGAGGTATAGGGTACTAGAGTATAGACCGGATGGAATGTCATCATGTGTGCTTGAAGGGATGGCATCACACGGAAACTAGGTACACCTCTCATATAGATGAGGAGACTCAATCATGCCTGTATCAACGCGCTGCAAATGGATAACTCAACACCCTACAGACATATAGGCCTTCTCATTTAACCAAACGAGGAATCCAAAAAAACATGCAACAAAAGGAAAGACCACAATTTTCTATCAAAGAAACCATTTAAAATAGCCAAGCTAATATTACTGTAAGAAGACACGTTTAACAACTGTATTCAATCATGAAATAGAGGCATAAAAAGATAAAAGTGTCTGAGACTAAAATTGGACAACAACCCAGTTCATATTTTGACGTTTCCAATTGGATTCCACTTTTATTATTTTATTTTATGACCCGAAATAGGGTGTTGTTCAGAAAAAAAAATGCCATTTTATGCATGGCTGGGCAAAAATCATAAAAACAAAAGTGTCCAGATTGAAAATCGGAAAAAGACCGAGTTCATATTTTGATGTTTCTCCACGGAATCCAATTTTATTTTACATTTTTATCAGATAGTTAAAGATCAACAAATAAAAACGTCATTTAATAAGAAGGCACAAATTTTGCCCAAAAACAAAAGTGTCCAAAATAAAAATCTGTCAAAGACCCAATTGAGATCTTGGCATTTCTACATGAAATACACTCTTGAATTTTTTTTTTATCAAGAGGATAATGAACAACAAATAAAAACACATTTTTACAAATTGGGCAAAAAGGAAGAAAATGAAAGAACCCACAAATCAGATTTTGTTCAACAACCCATTTCATATTTGCTAGAAATGAACAAAAATCTGCAATACCAAATACTACAGGGCAACAAAATGAATTTAAAACATCCATCATTCAAACCCTCAAGCAATAGAAAAAGAAATAGAGGAGTTCCTCCAATTTTCATACAATAAAAATAACCCAGATCAGAAAAATCTCAACCATACAAGATACACGAGTAAATGCCCAATTACCAGCCATACCAGATTAAAAGATAATAGAAGAGTACCTTAATTTTCTCCAAAACAAAAATGGAGGAATTCTCTAATTGTAAAGCACAAATGGAATCTAAACTGGGGCAACAAGTAGGAAATGGCATGCAAAAATCAACAAGCAGATGCCCACCAAAAACTTCTCAACAAAACTCCACAATATTCCCCAAATCTGCTACCCAATTCAAGGGTTTTCCTTCTCCTTCCAAAGCTGAATTTTATTTTTTCTCCCCAAAAGAAAATGAATAAAAGTAAAAGTCCCCAAATCCAAGACAAGGTTGTCCCTTTATACCTTTACACCTCAACATGACATACTAGTAAAGCACATATGACAAAAAGGTGCACTGGAACATACAGCTGAAAGGTGCTCCAGACATTACCGTTAGGTAACCGAACGGTAAGACATCAACAAGGAAAACACTTCCCTGACAGGGTACAGTGGGCTAGGGTAGGGGAAATTTGGCCTGTGACTACCTCCAATAACCACCATCGGGGATATGAGTATGCTCAAGCCCGTGGATCCAGGCGGAGTCGATACTCAATACCTGCATCACTTTCAATTACACGTCAAAGTACATGTGCATTTGCATATATCATATATTCAAATCAGCATCAATCATCAAGAAGGGAGTCATGATATCGTAAGCCTCTCAAATGTGAGTGTTACGACATCATCCCTTTCCTATCCATAATCGTACATAAGCAATGATATTAACAATATATAAACATATAAGCATGTAATCTAGAATAATAGCTAAACATGATAACATTTCATATAACCATCAATGTCTAATCTCATTATAACAACATTTAACATTTTAAAATATCAAATCAAAATCAAAATACTAGCTTACCCAAGCTGGAGTTAGAGAGGTGTTACATTGGACCTCTGGAAGTATTTGATAGTCATTGTGATAGTCCTTGTGATTTTTGGTTGATTCTTGTTTTTGGTAGTCTCCTTTAGATGTTTAGTGTCAGCCACTTGCTATTTTTGTTGTTTTCTTGTGAGTGGGGCCTAGTGTTGTCTCCTATCATGGAGGGAGTGGGCCTCAGGGTTCCACGCGGTAGGGTGGTATTTTCCAACCATCCATTAGGGTTTAGGTGGTATAGTTCATGTGCACCATGGAGAGTCTTTCCTTCCACTTCATTCCAAAGTTGGTTGTGTGGTGCAGATGATATTTTTAAGAAACTTGTGTCCAATATGTATTTTATATATATACCTCTCAAATGAATGAATCTTGTGCATTGTAGCATTCTTGTAAAGGAAATGTGAATGAATTAATGGAATCTTGATTATATATTTATTGTTGTTGATTATGTAATGGAAAGGTTAACATAGGAATGTTGTATTTATGATGCATATGAACTTAATTTAGTAGTAGATTTGATATATCTTTATATACCTATTGCATGACGTTGATTAGGATTAGCTTCATATTGGCATAGTGTTAGATGAGGTTTAATTATAATTAAGTTGTGTATCATATGTAATTTGATGTATGAGACTTAATTTACATCCATAAGATTGGTTGGATGTGTTCTTAATGTATCATATGTCTTTCTATAGGTTTAGTTAGTGTAGATGTGTCGTAGTAGCGACGTTAGGGGACCATGGTGGATAGGTGTGTAAGTGGTCTATGATTAATGTTACTTTTAGGTCATAATTTGATTATGATATGATGTTAATGTAATCATGTTATCCATGTTAATTTGTTGAGTTGCCTTAGTTAGTGTCACTTTAGTTTCTTTAAAAATAAATTATTGGCATGTTATTTGTGGACTTTTGTGTTGATCCACTGGGTCCCTTAGTGGGGTGTTATACCTGGTATCAAAGCCAGTGTTGCAGCACTGGGATCTCTGGTTAATGTTGTCACCCATGTTAGTTATAGTAACTTTCCCTATGCATGTGTTCTCGAATGTCAAATGTGTGGCTCAAAGGTCATAGGGACCTTTGTGTTGGATACCATGTTTTAATCTAAACACCTAGTTGAGATGTTAGATAGAGGATTAGACAATGTGTATTCTCTTGTTGAGTGTGATTCCTTGGATGCTTGTAACTGTTGATTTTTCTTGTGTCACCTTGTTTCATTTCTATGACTTCCAATTCTTTAAAAGTATAAATTTAGTCTTGGAATGCATGTGTGGGTTCAGATTAATTAGTTGACAACTTGGCATGTGGATTTATTTTGTTTGACTAAATGTGCATTAGGATAAGATGTTATTTTGCGCAACTAGTTCACTTATGTGGTTCTATTCAAGTTGGAATGTATGTTATATGGTTTAAAATGGAAGTCCTATCCTAAGTGTGTCATCTCTTCGTGTGTTTTTTCATGGTTTGTAGAAGTGTCTACACCCATATGTTGTGTAGTGTATTTTCATATTGTTAAGAATATAGTACATGTAAAAGGATTGGTGGAATAGACTAAGGAAAAGTATGTAGGTAGTTTATAAATGAATTATTGCCTATCTTTTTTGATTGCTATAATACATTCAAAGTGATGTAATCGAATCTTGATCTTGTGTTAAGTTATTTTTAGAAATGGAAAACCCGTCTATGGGTGGTAGTTAAGATTTGGGTAGAAAGTGTGACTTAATTTTCCTTTATATAGTTGCTTTGATTAGACAAGTTGTGTTTGCAAGTTGCTTGCATAGAATTACATTATCTTGTTTCCTCTTTCTCTTAACCCACATATAGTTAATAAAGAGAATTAGTCTCAAACCATAGTATAATAGAAAATCATTTAGGCCTTAAAATTGTATGCTTAAACCTTGACTACGAATCAAAGAAATTATATCTGAAATTACTTGAGTGACGATCTTATGCTCTCCTGAAACTACACTTCTTACTTTTGGCTTATGCATAAAAGATAGATTATGAATGAGACTGAGTGTAGTTGTTGATTATTTACTCTATGCATTTGGAAGTAAATTTATGTGATAAAGTTTGCATTACATGATGTGATATGTTTTTATTAGAAAGGGCTACTTTTGTGGAATAAATAATGATGCTAGTGCATAGAACTAGGTTTCTATTTTGAGAAATTGTAATGACTATACTAGTATTTGAACACCTTGTTTGCTATGTGTAGCTAAAACCTATGATGTAATGTCTTTCTCTTTTCTTACTATTGTATAAATAGAAAAGATTTATGCATTGGATGTCTTGCATGTTGGATTGTTATGAGGGGGTAACATGTGAAGTAATTAAGCTTAGGTATGGGACAGGGATGGTTGAATAGGAATAATCATTGTGCAAATATTTAGTGTTACTTGTACTGGCTTGGGATAAAGTTTGAGAGAATGTGGGATTGTGTTTTGGGAAAAAATATGTGAATCCTTTTTGTTCTGTGAAAATTTGAATAACTTGTGATGAAGTAAGAGTTGTTTTCATTTTGGAAAGACCTACATGAAGTAGTAAGAGTTAAGTAGAGGATCATTATTGTTCTTTTGTGAATATGGAACTTGTTTATAATTTTTTGAACTCTAGATGCATGAATGTTGATGTGAAAGTATTAATAATTCTTAGATGCATTTAGAAATTCATGGTGCTTATGTAAAATTCTTATTGTGTGGAAGAAAATTTAGTTTTCATATGTATATGTTATAAGGATATAATGTTATACTGAATGAATAAAAGTGAATGTGAATTTGTTAAGTGGAGTTGTTAAGTGATCACGATGATCATGACATTGACATATAGCATCATGTGATATATGGAAAAGAGTAGAGTTAAAGAAAAATTAATGAAGGGTTATGGATAATATGTAATGATATGAATCATATTGGGTATGGAAATAAATGTACTTATGGTATGTGATCCTTGAGTAGTAATGGAATTGAGTATGTAAATGTAACCCCCTGTAAATGTGAGAAACTAGTAACTATGCATTGGTTGAGTGTTGTGAATACCCATACTTGCTTTGTGTGCCCATGGGATGGTGATGTTGTGTACCCATCCATGGGGTATATGTTGTATTTTTTGGTGTGGGATTAACCATACCATTATGTGTGCTTGTATGTTTGCTACCTAATTGAGGGCCAACCAATGTGTGGTTGAAATTTATATATGAGTAGCCAAAATATAGTTTCATAGATATTTTTCTTTTGGTTCTCTAGTCCCTCAATCTGTGAAGGTATAGCAGCAGCCACAAAGTTCCTTGGGCGGGGTGTGTAGAGTACATATATTGCGGCATAGAGTGGTCTTAGCTCAACCGATCCTAAGGAAAGTACTCACTACTTCCCCTTATGATGGATCATGGTATATGATCCATATGTGCTAGCCTAGTCCCCATAGTTCTTGAGCATACTGATGGTATTTCTTGGATGATCATCTACCTTGTCTTCATGAAAGGTATGATATGCCACATGAGTTTTCAACTGGGGGCTGGGGTCTAGGGTGAGAGGGACCTGCATGGACAACCCAAATGGAACTATGTGATGACATGTGTCACCACTTGGGGGCTGAGGTCTAGGGTGAGAGGTACCTACATGGACAACCCAAGTGAGACCATGTGCACCATGTATATGTATATTTTGAGGTCCAACATGTGGAGGGAGGTTTGTTACCCATGTTGAGATAGATTTCGTATCTGCACATGTTCTGACATGATGCAATAGGTATGATGCCACACCCCACTGATGTTCTGACACAGTGTTGGTGATGATGTCATGTTGCTGATGGTTGTGAGCTGGGCTTGAGGACACAATTCCATGTGCATAGATGTGTGAAGGTGAACTATGAGATTGTGTTATGATAGCCTACTTGTGTGATGAGCCTAATGGGGCCTCACACACTTGTAGAGGGATACTTATGTTTTCTTTTTACAGTGTTTGGGTTAGTTAGCATATGGGTATGTCTTAGCCATGTATATCTTTGGCTAAAACGAATACCTGCATGTGCCTTCTCCATGAGGTATCGCTATGCGAGGTGTGTTCTGCGTGTGCCTACTTCCACGGAGCTACAGACACATTGCCATGTGACATATGACTAGTACGTTCTTGATCTGGCTAGCGTATGACCATGGCATGTTGAGACATGATGTACGATGTGGCTGAGGTGCACATCCTATGCGGGCAACCAAGGAGTGTATGGGCCACTTGGCTAGTCCATGTCATGTGATTATGTGATGTAGGGTGTAGCCGAGGAGTACACTCTAAGCCATGTGGATGGTGTGCTCACTCTGCACCACATGAGGGCTACTGCTATAGCTTGACATTGTTCCCTCCTTCCTCGTTTGGTGGCTAGTATCTAGTCACATAGTGTTGTACAGTACAATTTTGAAGATTGTGTATTTTCTTTATGGTATTGATGATTTTCTATTGACTGTGAAGGCCAAAATTTTGTTTATGTTTGATTGTGATGGTTTAGCCACAACTTGTGATCTTATTTGCACATAGCCCTCATGGTTACATTTGGTTTAGTGTTGAAATTGAATGCATTTCTTATTTTATTGCTGAAATTGAATCTTTATTTGATATTTATTTATGACTTTGGTGGCTAAACTATTTTATGCTTATTGTTTTGATGTTGGCCATGTGTCGTATTGTGATTCCTCTCCAAGGATGTATGAGGCAAACTTGGTGAGTATATACGAGGAAGCATACATAGGGAACCTTGAGGATGGGGGTATGTGAGGCTATTACACAGCTAGGACCCACTACCCACCTATGTGTGATGACTATCTCTTGGAGGCTAAAAACCTTATACAACAAGAGATAGGTCATTATGGTCTTGTTGGATGGTCTCACCATGTGTGCGTGGCCTAACATCATCAAGCCACTGAGTGTGAGGTATGGATTATATGAGATGGATATTGGCTCTTGGCTCATGGATTATGTATCATGGATTAGTATACTACTTCCCGGTGTCAAGATGGACCCTTGTGTAGCCTTGTGATGTGATTCCCGATGATGTGAATTTGTGTGTATGTGAAGAATGTATGTTAAATCATGAATATAGTACTTATGAAATGACAAATTGTGTTTCCATACTTCTAAAAAGGTGTAAAATCATGATCTTTTGTTGAATATGTTATGACATTTAGTGTTGTAAAATGAATAAAGTGGACTATCTTTTTCATCAATGATGGATATGTAATGAAAAATGTGTGCTTTGTGTGTATAATTATGTTGTGTTTTATGGAAGTGTAGCATTTTGATGTATTGATTGCTTAACAGTGTATTGGGAGAGGAATTGTAATTTAAGGGTAAAGAAAATTAAATGGTAATGTATTTGAAATTGAATAATTTTATATGTTTTTGTTATGAGAAATTTTGCTAGTTAGGATTAAAAGGGTGCAATGCATTCTTTGTCCTGAAAGAAACTGATGGGTGTTAATGCTAATATGTAAGGATTTTGAGTGGTTTATGTACTATGGAATCAATTATGAAATGCAAGTCTTGATTGCATTATTATTGTGACATTGAAAACTAAAAGGTTAGGTTATGTTTGAAATGGACTATATAAGTATATATCCTTGTGAGATGAATTATTTTCATAGGAAAAACTAGTGTATATTATTTTGATTTAATGAATTAGCTTTGATGTTGGTAATATAAACTTGCACTACTAATGTGTTATGCTTTCACCCTAGTTTGTGACTTCTAGGACTAAGTCAATTTTTAGGGGGGGAGGATGTAGTGCCCCTCTATTCTCACCATGGATGTGTAAGTAGGTTGGCTTTGGAACTTGGAGATGAAGGTAAAATAATAGGGATATTTCAAGGTATGTGTTAATGATGTTAAGCAGTTGATGTTGTATATTATGAATTTATGGACTATGTGTGAAGTTTAGCGTAGGACTTATTATATATGTTTAAGGATAGATTTATCATGATGTGTGTGTGTGTGTTCATACATGACCATTACTAGGATGCATGCTATGGAAATATTAATGTGATGGGAGTGCTTTGGTTACCTTTGGGGTTTTCACTTGATTCTAATATATTATTATTGTCTTGACATGTCACTATGATTTTTTTTATTATGATTATCTTTATTGTCATGAATATGTATTGACTTGTGTTCAAGTGTTGTGGTTGTAGATGGGACATGAGCTTCTGTTAGTGTTGTAGTGAGTATGATGTATATTGTCATGTTATTAGTGCTATGCAGAGATTTATTTGGATAGTTTGGTGATGCAATAGTATGTTGTTAGGTTAGGAGGAAAGAGCGACATCGTACCATTTTATGTATGGGGGACATACAAGAATGAGATATGATTGCTAGAGTTTCTTTCCTAGTACTTCGGCTATTATGCACGTGTGCTCTAACTTGTATGTTTCAGTGAAGAGATAACATCTAGGCCCAAGTTATACCCTAACCCTAGCCATTGTCCCAAATTAGGGACAATTGATTCAATGTGTGACCACCTTTCCAGGTTGTCATGGGACAATGTCCAATCTCCTATACCCTATGGTTGGAGTGTTGCACTTGTGTGAATGTTTTGTTGGGTTATGTGATTGCACGACTCTAATGTCTAGCTTTGAGTATGGATTCAATTCAAATGGTGCTAACTCCTTTGGTAAGTCAGGTTCGTCCTTGGATTAGAAAGTGGAGACTTGGAAGGAGATCTGGAATTTTGAATTGGCAAGGAAGCACAACATCAAATTGTTTTCTTCAGACTACAAATCACAGGTTCTTCTTGTTTTATTGTTTTGAAATTTTAGATTTTCAATTTTGAAAACTTGTTTGTAAACAAATTTGAAAACCTCTGTTGAAATATTGATAAAGATTTAGATTCTTGTAGAAAATGGAAAAAGAAAACAACAAAAATTATGGCAAATCATTTTTGTTCAATAGAAAATTTGAAAAAAGACAACAAAAGAAACCAACATAAATCCTTACAAATCTCTGTTTAAATGGTGGAAATGGAGTTCTTCTGTAAATTTGTAGAGATAGAGTTCCTCTATAAATTTTGTGAACAAAAGAAAACAAAAAAAAAGAGAGCCTCTATAATTTGACATTTTTCTGTAGAAAAATTGTTCAATTTAACTGTGAAATGGAAATTTATGTATATATGTATATATATTCTATTAATATATATATATATGCATATATTATAAATATAATTTTTGTGCATTCTGGAAAATTTTTGTTTTAAAAAATTTTTACTGTCAAAATTTTCTGAGAAAATTCATCAGAAAGATAATAGGGGAAAATTTCATTTTTTAATTTGTGGGGAGAGGGGCAACCATGGCACAACCACACCCCAGTGGAGGCGATGTTGTGGCGCGCTGGGGGTTGTGGAAATTGCCACCGTAGCACCAAAGGGGAGGCGCAGCCTACAGCTGTGTCTTCCTCCTCTTGGGGGCGGTGGGTTTTAAAAGAAAATCACCTTTTTAATTTATTTATTATATATATATATAATATATATATTACATATATATAATATATATATTATATATATATAATATATATTATATTATTATTTAAATAAATTTTTATTATTTATATATATAATATATATATTATATATAATGTATATATTATGTATCTTTAAATAATTGGTTTTAATTAAATTTTGGAAAATAATTGTGAATGGAAATTTAAATAGTTTCTTTTAAAATATATTTTTAAAATATAAATATATATATAATTATATATTCAATAAATATATAGTTATATATATATGTTTAAATTATATTTAATTATAGTTTTTCTATAATGATTTTAGTATTGATGAATATATTAATTTCATAAGAGAATGATGATTATTAGGAAATTGATTTTAACATCATTGTAATCAGGGAAGTTAAAATAAAACAGTTAGTTTAATCTTCTTATTACAAATGACAATAATTATTTTAATTGATTACATGCGTTATGTCAGTGCTTTGCTTGGAATTAGGAAATCCTAAGTAGATTAATAAATTGTCCAAATAATCCTTTCATTATGTGATTTCTTTCATTCTTGATGTTGGGCAATGGAGTTATTTGTTTATGTAAGTCTTCCAGATGGGGTTTTCATTTAATTTTGTGGGTTGTCGTAATGTGTTAGTCAACCTTTGTATTGCCTTGGGTAGTGCATATAGTTTTATCCTATTGTTTTACCCGGTTTTCACGAACGGGGATGGTTTGTGCCTCCTTTGGATTAGAAGTGGTTTATGTGGTTTGTGCCTCCTTTGGATTAGGAGTGGATTATGTGATTTGTGCCTCCTTTGGATTAGGAGTGGATTATGTGATTTGTGACTCCTTTGGATTAGGAGTGGTTTATGTGGTTTGTGCCTCCTTTGGAAGGAGTGGATTATGTGTTTTGTTGCCTCCAGTGTTTGGAGTGAATTTTCATTATGTGTTCCTCCTAGAGTTTACATGGTTTACGTGGTTTGTGCCTCCTTTGGATTAGGAGTGGATTATGTGATTTGTGCCTCCTTTGGATTAGGAGTAGATTATGTGATTTGTGCCTCCTTTGGATTAGGAGTGGTTTATGTGGTTTGTGCCTCCTTTGGAAGGAGTGGATTATGTGTTTTGTTGCCTCCAGTGTTTGGAGTGAGTTTTCATTATGTGTTCCTCTTAGAGTTGGAGTGGTTTTATCTTGTTAGTATGCACTTGGGATTCCCTTGGTGATTGGGTTGTATGTGTTGTTAAGTAGAAGAGTGGCTTCTGTTAGGCACCAGAGCCCAAAGAGGTAAACTAGATAACCTTCGGATGTGGTTTAATCAAGTGATAACTAAAACAATATACTTAGAAGTTTGGGTAGTATTTCACATTAATCAAGATAATTTAGCCTCACTCATAGACACAAGTGCTCGTATAGGCTTGGGATGAGTAGGAAGGCCTGGAATGGAAAGGTCATCTATCTTGTCTTTACGAGAGGTATTTGATTTCTGCATGAGTGAGTATGGGGGCCGAGATTCAGTTGAGGCCACCAAGATATCCCATAATGGGGGTCGGAGCCTATGAAGATTCCCAGAGGATATCCCATGTCGAGTTGTGTGATGACACTCTTTCTACGACAACAATTGGTATTTGGTTTTATGTGTATGGTCTTCTTAAGATGCCTGATCTGTTTTATTTTTGGAATTAATGTGACTTATTTCAGTGATGTTAGAGTTGTACTTGTGTTATTCGTATGGTTGTATGGTTCATGTGATTGGTTGTGTCAGTGTGAGTTAGCCTGTGTCTAGGGTTGATGGTCTTGTATAGGATTCCTTGTTACTATCTCCTAGCATGAGGGGTGAGCCTTTAGGTATCACATGGTTGGGTGGAACGTGCACCTTCTTCCGTTGGGTTTTCTTCTTGTTTGTGTGGACGAGGTTTCTAGTTGGAGAGATCGTGAGATCTAGTTTCATTTCATGCTTTATTCATTTTAGTTGAATCTTGTAATTTATTACCCCTTATTTGTTATCGAGGTGGAAGATGTATTATGCATCCATGCTTATTGTATTTACCTCATTCGGGGAATGAGAGTTGTAATTATATTATTGGAAATCATGTGGTATCTCTTATTCTTTGATGTAATTTAACATGTATGGAATGTATGTGTTTCTTAATTCGTTAAGTAATTAAATGCTATTGTTTCAATTCATGTTTCTTGTTTGGGTTTTTAAGTAATCTCAGTCTCGTAACCTTAGAGGTTGTTGGCAATGGGTAGTGAACTTGCATGTTATTTATACTTAAACAAAAAAAAAAAAATTAGTATGTTTGATAGTTAATTGCAACTTCCTCTAGGGTTGCATGGCGGGGCATTACAGATTTTATTAACTTATGCATTTCATATTTATAGGAATTTGAAAAGGGTTAAATTAATTGAGGTTTTAATATTTTTGATAATCTGGAAAAGATCTAGTTGCTGGGTTTCTCATTTTATCATTTGGTTGTAATTCGGTATGTCAAAAAGAGGTTTTTTAAGGGAGTTGTTTGTTGTTTCACATTTTGTGAATTTTTGTGTCATTTTTGGTCAATTCTGCTCATGTTGTTGAGTAGTCGAGGTTCAATTCTGAAATAGGTTTTTGATGGATTTGTATTTCGAGTTGATTTGATTGTTTTATGGATGGAAGACTTGATTTCTATCAAGAGGGATTTAGCTCAGTTCTGATGGTTGTATAGGAGGATATGGCTCTATCCTTTGATCTAAATTTTGTTGTACCATCTATTCTTGAATGTGTTTACTTTCTATATGTTGATAATCCCTTCTTGTTTGTGAAATATTGTTTTGGGGCTTATGTACTATGTAAAGATCAATTGTACCAAGGTTATGCATTGTTGGTCCTAATTATGAACTGCTAAGAAAGGGAAATTAAACTTAGCTATCATGTTATAAGATTGTGAAAATTATGTAATGTTTTTCATTGTATGTGTTGTGGTATAATCATCAACTTTTAGGTTTCCTATCCATTTGTGTTATGTGTTGGACCTCTGCAAGTGTCTGTAACAAGTATGAAATGTGGGCTTATGGATATGTGCCTCGAAGATGCGCAATTGATGGTATCCTGACTTAAGATCAATATTCAAAAATACCCTAGCACCCTTGATCTGATCAAATAGATCATCAATCCTCAGCAATGGATAACTGTTTCTCACAATCACCTTATTCAACTGTCGGTAATCTATGCACAATCGAAGGGACCCTTCCTTCTTTTTCAAAAAAATCACTAGTGCTCCCCAAGGAGAGAAACTAGGATGAATAAATCCCTTTGCTAACAACTCCTCAAGCTGTAACCAGAGCCCCTTAAGCCCCTAAGTGGTCATATGATATGGAGCTTGTGAAATGGGCTCAGCTCCAGGTACAAGATCTATCTTAAAGTCAATGTCATGCTTAGGTGGAATCCCTAGAATCTCACTAAGAAAGACATTTGCATACTATCTGAGGATGGGATGAATATCAAGAGAAACCTCCTCTTGGATCTCTCCTAACTCCAAATCATTAACTATTACTGCAAACAACTAACAACCCTACTGCATACACCTCCTCAACTGCATAGCTGAGATCATCCTCAAGCAAATAGGCCTCTGAACCCCAACTACCTCAACCTCACTACCAGAATCATCTACACACTACACTAACTTATGACGATAATCTATGACTGCCCTATGAGCCTCTAACCAATCCATGCCTAATCCAATATCATATGACCCAAGGGGAATAATACAAAGGTCTATTTTGGTGCAAAGAGACCCAATCCTCAAAATAAAACCATGAACAAGAGACTCAACTGTGACCTTACCATAGGAAGCCAACTCTACCTGCCACCTATCATCCTACTTCGTTGCCACCAGTCCACATCGCGCTACTACAAAAGGAGAAATAAAGGAATTTGAAGCAACTGAATCAAAGAGAATAGAGACTCTACTACCCTTGAACACACCTGATGTCTCAACCACTGTACCCTAGTGCTCAGTCTGGAGGTTATCAACTGCAACAAAAACTTTGTGTGATCTGCCTGCATCCCCTACTATTAGATCTGAAGTTGTTGGTCTCTAACTAAATCTAGATGTGCCCTTCTAAGCATATTATCTAGCAATGTGACCCTATTGACCACAAGAGAAGCACCTTATGCCTCTATCAAAACCTCTACCACCTAGATGTGCACTAGACTACTGAACACTGCCCCTGTTAACTGTAGACTGTGAAATCTAGGCTGGTTAATCAAAGCGATAATGCTTGTTTTGCCTCCAATTTCGGTCTCTCTTGGACTGAAACCTATCACCCTATTGAGACTAATTGTTCTTATGTTTTGACTGTGAGTGATGCTACTAACCACCCTTAGCATGTACATGTTGAATCCTAGAAGGACCTACTGACTGAGTCTGACCACCTTGAGAAATGAAACTTGTTGGAGGTGCATTGCCAATTTGTGCACCTGTATGACCAATTATACCTATAACTAAATTCTCCTCAACTATCTAAGCTTTCTCCATAGCCACCTCCATATTTTTTGGCTCAAACACCTGAAAACCTCCACTAATATTCATTCAATCCCCTAATAAAGTGTTGTACTAACATACCCTCATCATCTCCAATGCCAGCATATTGCTTAAGCTCATAAAATCTTCACTTATACTACTCAACTAACATTGCCATCTATCTCAGCTCATGGAACTCATCTGCACAACGTTGTAACCAATGATCGGACAAGAACCAAGCTCTAAATCTCTCTAAGAACATCTCTCATGAGACTGAATCTATATCCAAATAAAGCTTATGCTCCTCCAAATTCCACTATGTGGAAGAAAAACCTCAAAGATGCATAATAGCGCACCTAGCCTTAGTGTTGTTGTCATATGGATGCATAGCGAAAAAATTGTTCAGATCAATTAACTAGGTCTTTTCCTCCAACTCACTACCAGCCCCATCAAACGTGGGAGGATGTGCTCATAGAAGGTCCCTCATATGGCTAGCTAATATAGCATCCTTCTCAACTAAAATCTCTCTCCTCCTGGGAGACCTCTCTCTCTAATCACCAATTGTTCACCCTCCTGTCTCGGACCAAGATGGGAAAGAACCTCCTAAAGTAAGTGACACAACTGTGCAACCTCCAACCATGGCTAATCTAGATTATGTCCTCCACCTCCATGATTGTTCTGGGAACCCTGTTGTTCCTCCTCACGATTAGACTCGTGGGAACTCTAGGGGGAGTCATGGTGATTGGCCCCATGGCCACCACCACGACCTCTACCATGCCCTCGACCTTGACCCTAACCTCTAGGCTGTTGGAAAGAGACACTACAAATATCATCTAGTTTTTTCATTGATAGAAACCCTAGTCAGTGATTTGATCCACACATAATCATTTGATCACACTAGAAGTCAGATCGAAGTTTTGTGATTAACTGTCAAGCAAGAACAAAGCATCCAACAAAATTGTGTTCATCGATTCACATGCAATTTTATCTTATCATTTTGAGGTGTGGATCTTAGGGAAGGTTGTTTGGTATATGATCTATGTTATTCTTGAATCTTAGAGCCTCATACCGATCTGTGTGCAAGTTAGAAGATCCGGTTGACTAATTTTTTGTTTAATAGTGCATGAAGGCTGACTAAGTGAATGTAGTTGTTGCAGATATTTGAGAGTAATTTTTTAATTGTTTTTGTGTTTGAGCATGTTGATTTGGGTCCTCACTATGTTGTGGCTGACTTTGGTTGGTGCGCATTGAGAATTAATTATGGATTGAACCGACAGTTTGTAAATATTTCATATTTTACTGGAGCCAACATGTAGCAATTAAATCCTTAGTAGCGGATATATATAAGTGATCAATTATATCATTTTGATGTATGTACGAAGTGTGTTGATGTATGTTGCAAATGTTAGAAGGATTGTAGAGTGATTATGCACAGTTTCACTTGTGCATAAAAGGATTTGTGATGCGAGTTAAAGCAGACGAAGCAGAAGAGTAGAATCATATAGAAGGTCAAAGAATTCAATTGATGAGCTTAACCAGAACTATTCTCATGAATTTGTAGATGTCATTTCATAGTTCACCACTCTAGTTGTCTTTTGACATTGATTATAAGGCAGTAAACTCTAGGAAGTGTGCCTAAATGCAAGTGCATTCCCATTTTGTAAATATCTTTTTGAGTATACTCAAATAATATTGTGGATTTACCTCCACTATGGTTTTTCCCCTAACAGGGTTTCCACATAAAAATCCTTGTGTTATGGTGTTGTGGTTGTTTGTTTTATGTTCATGCATATTTATTTTGGTTGGATGTTTTAAGTACTTTAAAGATCAAATTAATAAAGCTAAAAATTGTAGAACATTGATTCACCCCCTCTTAGTGTTCCTTGATTTCAACAATTGGTAACAGAGCCTAGTTCCTCGGAAGAAGTTTAAAAGCTTGGGGAAGATCCGAGAAAGTAATTCAATGGATTTAGGCAGTCTTCAACAACAAATTTTGGTGGCCCTAGATGATCTTGATCAGTCCAAAATCTGAAGTCCAATATTTATAGGAAAGTCTCAAGAATGTTGAGAAGTTCATTCAATCATTGAAAGATAAAATCAATGAGTCAAGGGAGAAGAGAAGGGAACTCTATGATCAGATCAGGTAGAAAGAGAGTAAAAGCATTGAAGATGAACAACTAAGCGAAGCCTTGAAGGAAAAGACAGAAGAGTGTGAAAAGTTTACTAGAGATAATGTTGTCCTGAAGCATGAGATGCAATCTATTATGATGAGGATGACCAAGTAGATTGAAGACAAAAAGAAGAATGAAGAGAAGCTTACTTAGTCCTTGAAAGAAAAATCTAAAGAATGTAGCTGAATTACTGATGGATTCAATTAGTTGGAGCTTGAATTGGAACAATCCAAAAATAATGAAGAGATTGAAAAGCAGATTGTTGATCTTAGAGATGAACTTGCTATTGCAAATGAATTCAAGGAGAAGTTCAATATTAGCTCAGCCAATCTTGATGAACTAATTAAAAGTCAAGGGACTGAAGGTGACAAGTAAGGTCTTGGATATGAGGAAGGAGAAAGTTCCAGATCTGGACAAAGGAGATTCATGCAAGGAAATCAAATGAACAAAGTTGGAAGGTATCCAGTAAGACAACCTAATACTCAAAGGTTCAATGTTTACTGTTTTGTTTGCAATAAATTTGGTCATATGGCTATTCAATGTAGAAGTAGAATGAATTCAAGTGGTCCATCATTTTACGGTTTGTGTTTCAATTGCAATAAGTATGGTCATAAGTAAAATTAATGTAGAAATATGATGAGCAACTTTTATAGAGGTGTCAAATGTTATACATGCAATAGATTTGGCCATATTGCTAACCAATATAGATCAAGAGAAAATCAATGGAACAACTGGTCTAGACAAAGAAATGTGGTGTGCTAGAATTGCAACAAATCTAGTCACATTGCTAGATTCTGTAGAAGCGGGAAGGGTCTAGTAAATCAAGGAAAAAACAAGCAGAAGCATGAAAAGGGGAAAGGAAAATTTACTACAAATGAGATTAGGAAGCAAATGAAGAGGATATGGGTGAAGAAGAGTCCCTCTGTTGCAGGAAATGAGTCAGCACTAGAACCAAGGTCTAGAAATTCTTCTGGTAATTCCTTCGAGAATTAGATGAAGGCCTTTGGCCTAGGGGTAGTTCTCAAGAAAATTATTCAAACCCCCTGTCGGTAGTTGGTATCGGGATATGGATGAGTGTAGTGATTGCATTAATGATCTATAGATGCTATTGAAATAGTTGGAGAGAGTATTTATGCAAAATTGAAGGTCCACAAAAGAGTTATCTTTCACAGAGTATGGAAACAGGGTATTCGGATGAGTTAGGGAAAAACATTTATTACGACAAAAATTTAGGTGTGAGAATGATAAAAGGTCAGTTGTATTCTTCATTTGTCACTTTTTACTTTGAGAAAAAGAATTTTGGAGAGCTCAGAAGTGAACTTTGGCAAATTTTGGAAAAGATTCAAGTGTGAAGCCAATTCGGTGATCAAACCCTAATCCGGCGAAAAGGTATTTATCAGGAAAACTTGTGAACTTGTGAATTTGTGAAAATGGTTGCTCCATTGGTAGTTGATATCAAGGATAGACCCTGTCAAAAATTCAAGTGGAATCCCTTCAAATCTATTGAGATAAAGCCCTTAGGTACATTTTCATATGTTTTGTACAATGTCTTGAATATTGAAGACATTAGGGCATACATTCATGCAAATATTGAGTTAGGAAGCTCACAGTTTTTGAATTTGTACTAAAAATCATATAGTTGGAGAATATTTCAAGGTAAATCCCAAATTCAAAACCTTAGAGGAGAAGAAAATCATGTAGATTGTAAAATTTCCTGTGTTTGAATAAAATGAGTGGGTCTGGTATATTTTGAGCTGAGTTCAAGCTGAATATATGTGGTCAAGTCAACCTTTCAAGATTATAAAAGAAGCTATAAGCACTATTACTGATTTAAATTCCTCTAATGGGGTTGTCGATCTTGAAGTCTGTGAAGAATCAGATAGTTACTGATGCAATCGGTTCAGTGTTTGATAAAAGATCTATGACAATTGATGATATTATTGAAGTAGATGTCAGATTTGCATCTATGGTCATTGGTTACAAGATCTATCATTCCAACCAAGATAATTTTGTTTCCATTACAACTATCTATGCAGCATATCAGATGGTGAAGGAGAATGCAAAGTATGATCTATGTGAGTTACTCAGAAGCTAGTTAATGGAGAATCTTGGTAAAATCAAGAAAGATAAGAATAATTCCTTCAAATATGGTAATTTGTTGTTGTGTTTGTTCTTTTACTTTATGAATGAAGTTCCAGGATTTGGAAAAGTACAATGGCAAGCTAATAAACCTATAGTTGTTCAAATTAGAGATATCTTGCACAAACTTGGTGATAGTAAAGCAAGGAAAACTGCAATATGGGGTTATTTCAAGAAATTTTAGAATGAAATGCAAGCAAGAGAAAGAATTCCTAATTTTATTGTGGAGAAGTATAAGGAAATTATCTATTTTATGGTTGACATTGATCAATGCTTGATGGAAGTTGTTGATCCTAGAATGGTTCAGATTATGCCAATGGGTTATGATGTTGAGGAACACATTTTGGAGTTGTATGCTCAACATTTGTTCAATAAACATCAAAATCTTATAGAAGAGAGGTTTGGAACCTATGAAGAAAAATATATGAAAGTACATGAGTAGTTGAAGAAGCCAATGATAGTCCTGAGAGTAAGGAAAGAAGTTGAAGCCTTTACAGAGAACATGGGTATATCTACAGAAGTTGTGAGAGAAGCTACAAGAAAGAGAGAACAAGCTGAAGTAGGAGATCCAACGAGAACTGAATCTACTAGTCTGACAACATCCTCTGCTTGAACTAGATCTAAAAAAATCTCTACTCTCTCATCCGGTCTTGCAAAGAAGTCAAGTCATGTGAAAGCTCAAGCCAAGTCATCTGGAAGAGAAGGAAAAACGAAGAAGGACAAGAGCACAAGAGTTTATGGTGTTGTTTCTGAAAGTGAAGAGACTAAATCTGATGAAGAGATAAGAGAAATCAAGCAAAAGGGCACAAAGGAAACAAAAGTCTCTAAGGACAAGCCCTTCAGTGAAGAGAAAGGAAAGAAAAAGATGAAAATAGACAAATCAGGTATGTCTATAGAAGAAGTGGAGAAAGAATTTCTTAAGGATGGTAATCTTAGGCCTCTTTGTGAATGGTATGACACCTTTGACAATATCAATCAAAGAGTTCTTGAGGAAGCCTCAATAAAATACTTGAATAATTTCAATATGACTCTTATTGAAATAATGTTCGTGTTACCCAAAAGTCTATATGAAGTTTTAGAAATGAGAAGAGTGAGTGCAAGGACAGAAGAAGAGAAAATGATAGAATGAATACTTGTTGATCTATGTCTAGTGATGTCATTAGAAAAAATGAAGAATATACTAAATGAAGCAAAAAGGGATTTTAAGAGAAAAATAAGGGTAAACAAGCTAATGATTGGACAAACTAAAGAAGTTGCAAAGGATACTGAGAAAATTCTCAAGCCAATTCTATTAAAGAATAGATACAATGTTGTTTCTGAAGAAGTGCATGATGGAGATGCTCCATCTAGTCTGGTAAATGAGGAAGATACATTTGAGGAAACTCTAAATTCTTTAGATATACATGATGTTAAAATTTCTATGGAGACTAAAGCTCCTAAAGTTGTGTCGGTTGAAGAAAAAGAGATTCTTGAAGCCATGCAAGAATTAGTGGCTGAAGAGAAGAAGGATGAAGTGAAGGAAATTCTTGTGGAAGCAAGAGACATTGCGAAGGCAGTGAAGCAATTTTTAGAAGAGCAACATGAAGATTTTGATCATGAATTGATTAGAGGTCCTATCAACTTGGCTACTTTGTCTCCCATTGAGAAACTGAGAGTTGCATTGTCTGCACAAGCCAAGGCAAGGTAAGAAATTCTGAAATCACATATTGAAGATAGTGAGTTGTTGAATCTTGCATCCGGTATTCTAGAGAAGATCATGCCTTCATATGTTAAGGATACATTCAATTCTCCATTTGGTCAGCTAAAGAAGGCTTGTTAATTTTGTAAGTACTCATTTTGAGTCCCTCGAGAAGCCAGCTATGGATAAGGTTCAAAAGGAGTTTGATTCTAAAAGGTTCAGTAGGTTGAAAGGGATGATATCTAATGATAAATATCTGTTAGCTACTTGTGAAAAGAATATTCAAAGTGCTTTGTCTGAAGGTGGTAACATTTATAAGTCATGTCTATCTTTATCCAAGTTCACTAAGGACATTGAAAAGAAAATGAAAGAATGTGAGAAACAGTTAGCAGATATCACTCAAGCATTTGATCCTCTAACCATTTCTGTTGGAAAGCAAGAAGATCAAGTCATATCCCTGCTTGAAAAGATCAAAAGTTTGAAGCATGAAGAAGGTAAAGTGGTTGAAAGGGTTTGTGAGCTTAGAGGACTAATTGGTCCTAAGATGGAAACAATGTTGAGTGCATTGAAGGAAGCACAAGATGCTATGGCAGTCAGTGATCCAGCGAACCTTGAATCAGCAGAGATGCAATATTACTTATTCTGTGGTCACATGACTATCTTGGAGAGTCTCAAGAAGGGTTGGTACACAATTTTGAACCTGTTGAAGAACAATTTTCCAGATCTATTCAAGTTTATGTAAGTTGTAGAAGCATGTTTGTACATATGCAATTTGTTCATAGAAATTTTGTTTGATTTTTGGTATCCGGATTCCTTCCTTTTCCATTGATTTCAAAGGGGGAGAATGAGACAATGAAAAATTCCTTAATTATCTCAGGGGGAGTTGTGTTTTTGGATTTTTGAAGGTTGGCAGTGTAATTCATGTTGGTACTGATCCGACACTTAGTCATTTTTCACTAAGTGTTGCCATCAATGCCAAAGGGGGAAATTGTTGGAAAGAGACACTAAAAATGTCATCTGGTGTTGTCATTGATGGAAACCCTAGTTAGTGATTTGATCCACACATCATCATTTGATCATACTAGAAGTTAGATCAAAGTTTTGTGATTAACTGTCAAGCAAGAACAGAGCATCTGATAAAATTGTGTTCAACGATTCACATGAAATTTTTTGTTATCATTTTGAGTTGTGGATCTCAGGGAAGTTTTTTTGGTATATGATCTCTATTATTCATCAATATTAGAGCCTCATATCGATCCATGTGCAAGTTAGAAGATCTGGTTGACTAATTTTTTGTTTAACAATGCATGAAGGCCAACTAAGTGAATGTATCCATTGCGGATATTCAAGGAGTAATTGTTTAAGTGTTTTTTTGTTCGGCCATGTTGATTTGGGTCCTCATTATGTTGTGGTTGACTTTGGTTGGTACGCATTGAGAATTAATTATGTATTGAGCTGACAATTTGTAAATATTTCATATTTGGTTGGAGCAGACATGTAGCGATTAAATCCTTAGTAGTGGATATATATAAGTGATCGATTATATTATTTTTATGTATGTACAAAGTGTGTTGATGTATGTTGCCAATATTAGAAGGATTGTAGAGCGATTATGCATAATTTCACTTGTGCATAAAAGGACTTGTGATGCGAGTTGAAGCAAACAAAGCAAAAGAGTAGAATCAAACAGAAGGTCAAAGATTTCGATTGATGAGCTTAACTAGAAATATTCTTAGGCATTTGTAGATGCTATTTCATAGTTCACCACTCTAGTTGTATTTTTACATTGATTGTAAGGTAGTGATCCTTTCTATTTTTTAGCAGTGAGCTCTAGGAAGTGTGCTTGAATGCAAGTGTATTCTCATGTTGTAAACATATTTTTGAGTATACTCAGATAATATTGTGGATTGACCTCCACCGTGGTTTTTCCCCTAATAGGGTTTCCATGTAAAAATCCTTGTGTTATGGTGTTGTGGTTGTTTGTTTTATGTTCATGCATATTTATTTTGGTTGGATATTATAAGTGCTTTAAAGATCATATTAATAAAGCTAAAAATTGTAGAACACTGATTCATCCCCCCTCTCAATGTTCCTTGATTCCAACATAGGAATTATCCTACACAGACACCACCAAGGACAAGTTCAAGGTGTTAGATGAGCTCAACAAGGGAAAACTTAAACTTCAAAAAATATATACAACTAAGACAACTTAATGAGATCTTGTATATACCCAAAGCACCCAAGTTCAAGCACCTAGTGTTTGAACTTGGGCTCTAATACCATGTGTAACACCCCGCCACGAAACCCTAGAGGACAACACACTCACACCTAAAATGAAACAGTTTTGTTTTAAAAGTGCACATTCACACGATTACAAGTGCAACATTTACAAGTCCTCTAACGACTATGACTATGCTACTCAATTCCCATTGATAAAATTAGCAAGAACCTATAAATCTTTACATTAAATACATTATAACAACAATATGAATTCCATTTCATCATCACATTTACAATATCAACTAATATGAAATTAACCATTTTATGGTCTGCCTATGTCTGAATTGTAATTGGTTTGACTTTGAAACTTGATTAAGGAAAAAATATTCAATAAAACCCTATGAAACCAAATGAAAGGGTTAGGTATCGTAGTTACAAATCTAAATTCGAAAAGATTAGAATTTTATCCTTCACAGAAAAAAAAAGTTATGTTGTATATGGTGAGCATCACTCCTTAAAAATGGTGTTTACTGATAAAAACTAGTTTTCGAAGGAGATGGAAAAAGAAGTGCAATCTGATTCCAAAAATTTCAGAAAAAATATATTTAGAATCTACAGACAAAATTTCACAAATCATTAGTTTGCATCATCTTCAAATTCTTCACGGTTTAGTCGCTATAGGTGCCTAAAAGTGAAGATTTAGTTAGAAAAAATCAGTTGAGTGTCCAATTTGGCCAAAAATTGTAAACTAGTATTGTGGGATCACCCTGATGCAATAGTATGTTGTTGGGTTAGGAGAAAAGAGCAGCATCGTACCATTGGACGTATGTTAGGGGACATATGAGAATGAGATATGATTGTTAGAGTTCCTTTCCTAGTACTTCAGCTATTATGCACATGTGCTCTACCTTGTATGTTTGAGTGAACAGGTACTAGACTATGTCTCCACCCAAACTAGCAAGTCTAAGCTTGCGTCTAATCCCAATGGTGGTTGAGGAGATAACATCTAGGCCCAAGTTATACCCTAACCCTAGCCATTGTCCCCAATTAGGGACAATTGATTCATTGTGTGACCACCTTTCCGGGTTGTCATGGGACAATTCCCAATCTCTTATATCCTATGGTTGGAGTGTTGCACTTGTGTGAATGTTTATGTTGGGTTATGTGATTGTGTGACTCCAATGTCTAGCTTTGAGTATGGATTTAGTTCAAATGGTGCTAACTCCTTTGGTAAGTCAAGTTAGTCATTGTTGTGATCATTCTCATTATTTATGTTTTGATGTGAATGTCTCCTTTTAGTAAGAAGTTATTTTGTGGTTTATGCTTAGTCTCTGATTATGACCTATTTAAGTGAAGTTAGCTTCTAGGTCAGATATGTTGATGGTAACTATAGTTGTCATATGGGTGTCAAAGTGTTATTTAATGTTATATATATATATATATATATATATATATATATATGTGTGTGTGTGTGTGTGTGTGTGTATGTATGTATGTATGTATTTATATATATTGCTATGGTTATTTTTTGGTGTGAGTAAATATTGGTTATTAATATTATTATGATTATATGTGTGAAGGAGGTGATTCAATATTGTGATGGGTTTGCACCAATAAGGTATTATGTTAATGTGCGTAGACTATTATGTGTTATAATGTCACCATGTATGTTATTATTTTTGGTGTGAGGGGATATTGGTTCATCATCATCATCATAATAATAATAATTATTATTATTATTATTATTACTATTATTATTATTATTATTATTATTTATGTAAGGGTATTGTTTACTATTGTTAAGTGTTAATATTAATTAGTTGATATGTTAGTATGTGCATATCATTATGTTCATAATTGTTGCTTGTTATGTTTATTATCATTATGTTATTGTTTATTGATTTTGGAAAAGAGGACCATTTGATTATTTAATTGTGGTTTATTCAATAATGTTTATTTTATTGAGAAATGGAATTAAAAATGAATTAGTGTTTAATTGATTCAAAAGGAATTTGGAATTGGAATTTATTTATTAATTAATTATTTTTGAAATTGTCCCATTTCAGGTTTCCTTTTTACTCGTGAGTTTGTGAAAAAGGATTTTTCTTCTGTGTGGATTGGGGGTGAGAAATTGTGTGATTTTGTGGGTTTGAGAATGGAGAGAAATCGAGAGATTTTACATGGTTTTGAAGTAATTTTTCAAAGGTTTTGGGAAATTTTGAGTGGTTTTGAATTAGTGATAAATGAATATCAGATGTCTCAAATCAAATAAGATGGGAATGGTTCTAAATTCTCAAAATTTGCTTAAATTATATGTGTCATGTTTAATCTCAAATGTCTGTGAATCATTCCTCAAGTCAGTTGTGTGGTGGGATTATCATCCTTTGAGGAACATTTATTGTTGTACCATATGTGCTTTAATGTGTTTAATTTTTGTATGTTGATAATCCCATCCTATTTTTGAAATCTTGTGTTGGGGATTTTGTACTGTGTAAGGATCAATTGTACCAAAGTTATGCATTGTTGGTCCTAATTATGAACTGCTGAGAAAGAGAAACTAAAGTTGGTTATCATGTTATAAGATTGTGCAAATGATGTAATAAGCTTCATTGTGTGTGTTGTGGTATAATTATCAGCTTTTGGGTTTCCTATCCATTTGTGTTATGTGTTGGACCTTTGGAATTATTTGATAGTCATTGTGAAAGTCCTTGTGATTTTTGGTTGATTCTTGTTTTTGGTAGTCTCCTTTGGATATTTAGTGTCACACACTTGTTTCTGTTGCTTTCTTGTGAGTGGGACCTAGTGTTGTCTCCTATCATGGAGGTTGTGGGCCTTAGGGTTCCACTTGGTAGGGTGGTATTTTCCAACTATCCATTGGGGTTTAGGTGGTATAGTTCATGTGCACCATGGAGAGTCTTTCCTTCCATTTCATTCCAGAGCTGGTTGTGTGGTGTAGATGATATTTCTAAGAAACTTGTTTCCAATATATATTTTATACATATACCTTTCAAATGAATGAATCTTGTACATTGTAGCATTCTTGTAAAGGCAATGCGAATGAATTAATGGAATTTTGACGCTATATTTATTATTATTTATTATGTAATGGAAAGGTTAACATAGGAATGTTGTATTTATGATGCATATGAACTTAATTTAGTAGTAGATGTGATATCAAAGCCAGTGTTGCAGCATTGGGATCTCTGGTTAATGTTTTCATCCATGTCTAGTTATAGTAACTTTCCCTATGCATGTGTTCTCTGATGTCAAATGTGTGGCTAAAAGGTCATAGGGACCTTTGTGTTGGATACCATGTTTTAATATAAATACCCAGTTGAGATGTTAGATAGAGGATTAGATACTTTGTGTATTCTCTTATTGGGTGTGATTCCTTGGATGCTTGTAATTGTTGATTTTTCTTCTGTGACCTTGTTTCATTTCCATGACTTCCTATTCTTTAAAAGTACAAATTTAGTCTTGGAATGTATGTGCGGGTTCAAATTAATTAGCTGACAAGTTGGCATGGGGATTTATTTTCTTTGAATAAATGTGCATTAGGATAAGATGTTATTTTGTGCAGCTAGGTTACTTATGTGGTTCTATGCAAGTGGGAATGTATGTTATGTGGTTTAAAAGGGAAGTCTATCCTGAGTGTGTCATCTCTTCATGTGTTTTTATGTGGTTTGTAAAAGTGTCTACACCCATATGTTGTGCAGTGTATTTTCATAATCTTAAGAATATATTGCATGTAAAAGGGTTGTTGAAATAGATTAAGGAAAAGTATGTAGGTAGTTTATAAATGAATTATTGTCTATCTTTTGTGATTGGTATAATGCATGCAAAGTGATGTAATGGAATCCTAATCTTGTGTTTAGTTATGTTTAGAAATGGAAAACCTTCTTGTGGGTGGTAGTTAATATTTGGGTAGATAGTGTGACTTAAATTTTCCTTTATATAGATGCTTTGATTGGACAGGTTGTGGTTGCAAGTTGCTTGCATCGAATTAAATCATATTGTTTCCTCTTTCTCTTAACCCACATATAGTTAATAAAGAGAATTAGTCTCAAACCACAACATAATAGAAAATCATTTAGGCCTTAAACTTGTATGCTTAAACCTTGACTACAAATCAAAGAAATTATATCTGAAATTACTTGAGTGACGGATATTATGTTCTCCTCAAACTACACTCCTTACTTTTGGATTATGCATAAAAGATAGATTATGAATGAGAGTGAGTTTAGTTCTTGGGTATTTAATCTATGCATTTGGAAGTAAATTTATGTGATTATGTTTTGCAATACATGATGTGATATGTTTTTATTGGAAAGGGATACTTTTGTGGAATAAATAATGATTCTAGTGTATAGAACTAGGTTTCTATTTTGATAAATTATGATGACTATATTGGTATTGGAACATCTTGTTTGCTATGTGTAGCTTAAACCTATGATGTAATGTCTTTCTCTTTTCTTACTATTGTATAAATAGAAAAGATTTATGCATTGGATGTCTTGCATGTTGGATTGTTATGAGGGTGTAACATGTGAAGTAATTAAACTTAGGTATGGGATAGGGATGGTTGAATAGGCACAATCACTATGTAAATATTTAGTGTTACTTGTACTGGCTTGGGATAAAGTTTGAGAGAATGTGGGATTGTGTTTTGGGAACAAATATGTGAATCCTTTTTGTTCTGTGAAAATTTGAATAACTTGTGATGAAGAGTTGTTTGTGTTTAGGAAAGACCTACATGAAGTAGTAAGAGTTAAGTAGAGGATCATTATTGTTCTTTTGTGAATATGGAACTTGTGTATAATTTGTTGAACTCTAGATGCATGAATGTTGATGTGAAAGTATTAATGATTCTTGGATGCATTTAGAAATTCATGGTGCTTATGTAAAATTCTTATTGTGTGGAAGAAAAGTTAGTTTTCATATGCATATTTTATGAGGATATAATGTTATACTAAATGAATAAAAGTGAATGTGAATTTGTTAAGTGGAGTTGCTAAGTGATCACAATGATCATGACATTGACATCTAGCATCATGTGATATATGGAAAAGAGTAGAGTGAAAGAAAAACTGATAAAGGGTTATGGATAATATTTAATGATATGAATCACATTGGTTATGGAAATAAATGTACTTATGGTATGCAATCCTTGAGTAGTAATGTAATTGAGTATGTAAATGTAACCCCCCTATAAATGTGAGAAACCAGTAACTGTGCATTGGTTGAGTGTTGTGAATACCCCGTACTTGCTTTGTGTGCCCATGGGATGATGATACTGTGTACCTATCCATGGGGAATATGTTGTATTTTTTGGTGTGGGATTAACCATACCATTATGTTGTATATTTTGAGGTATAGCATGTGGAGGGAAGTATGTTACCCATGCTGACATAGATTTTGTATCTGCACATGTTCTAACATGGTGCAATAGGTATGATGCCACACCCCACTAATGTTCCAACATGGTGCTGGTGATGATGTCGTGTTGCTAATGGTAGTGAGTTGGGATGAAGGACACGATGCCACATGCATAGATGCATGAAAGTGCACTATGAGATTGTGTTATGATAGCCTACTTGTGTGATGAGAATAATGGGGCCTCACACACTTGTAGAGGGATACTCATGTTTTCTTTTGATGATTTTTAGGTAAATTAGCATATGGGTATGTCCTAGCCATGTATACCTTTGGCTACAGTGAGTACCTGTGTGTTCCTTCTCCATGTGGTATCACTATGCAGGGTGTATTATGTGTGTGCCTACTTCTGCAGAGCCACAAAAACACTGCCACGCAACATACAAATAGTACATATGTTCTTTGTATGGCATATGGCCATGGCATGCTTAGATGCAATGCGAGATGTGGCCAAGGTGCACATCCCATGCGAGCATCCAAGGAGTGTGTGGGCCACTTGGCTAGTCAATGTCATGCGATGACGTGATGCACGGTATAGCTGAGGAGTACACTCTGAGCCATGTGGATGGTGTGCTCACACCACACCACATGAGGGCTACTGTTATAGCCTAGAATTATTCCCTCCTTCCTTGTTTGGTGGCTAGTATCTAGTCACACAGTGTTGTACAGTACAATTTCAAAGATTGTGTATTTTCTTTATGGTATTGATGATTTTCTACTAACTATGATGGCCGGAATTTTGTTTATGTTTGATTGTGATGGTCTAGCCACACCTTGTGATCTTATTTGAACATAGCCCTCATGGTTACATTTGGTTTAGTGTTGAAATTGCATGCATTTCTTGTTTTATTGCTAAAATTGAATCTTTATTTGATATTTATTTATGACTTTGGTGGCTAAACTAGTTTATCCTTATTGTTTTTTATGTCAGCCATGTGTCATATTGTGATTCCTCTCCAAGGATGTATGAGGAAAACTTGGTGAGTGTATACAAGGAAGTAGATGTAGGGAACCTTGAGGATGGGAGTATGTGAGGTTGTTACACAGCTAGGACTCACTACCCACCTATGTGTGATGACTATCTCTTGGAGGCTAACAACCTTATAAAACAAGATATAGGTCATTGTGGTCTTAGTGGATGGTCTCACCATGTGTGTGGCCTAACACCATCAAGCCACTGAGTGTGAGGTATGGATTATGTGAGATGGATATTGGCTCTTGGCTCATGGATTAGTATGTTGCTTCCCGGCGTCAAGATGGACCCTTGTGTAGCCTTGTGATGTGATTCTCAAAGATGTGAATTTGTGTGTATGTGAAGAATGTATGTTAAATCATGAATATAGTACTTATGAAATGAAAAATTGTGTTTCCATGCTTCTAAAAAGGTGTAAAATCATGATCTTTTTTTTTAATATGTTATGACATTTAGTGTTGTAAAATGAATAAAGTGGACTATCTTGTTCGTAAATGATGGATATATAATGAAAAATGTGCGCTTTGTGTGTATAACTATGTTGTGTTTTATGGAAGTGTAGAATTCTGATGTATTGATTACTTAATAGTGTATTGGAAGAGGAATTCTAATTTAAGGGTAAAGAAAATGAAATGGTAATGTATTTGAAATTGAATACTTTTATATGTAACTTTTGTTATTAGAAATTCTACTAGTTAGGATTAAAAGGGTGCAATGTTTTCTTTGTCCTGAAAGAAATCAATGGGTGTTAATGCTAATATGTAAGGATTTTGAGTGGTTTATGTACTATGGAATCATTTATGAAATGCAAGTCTTGATTGTGTTATTATTGTGACATTGAAAAAAACTAAAAGGTTAGGTCATGTTTGAAATGGACTATATAAGTATAAATCATTGTGAGATGAATTATTTTCATAGTAAAAACTAGTGTATATTATTTTGATGTAATGAATTAGCTTTGATGTTGGTAATAGAAACTCGCAGTACTAATGTGTTATGTTTCCACCCTAGTTTGTGACTTCTAGGACTAAGTCAAGTTTTAGGGGGGGAGCATGTAGTTCCCCTCCATTCTCACTATGGATTTGTAGGTAGATTGGCTTTGGAACTTGGAGATGAAGGTAAAATAATAAGGATATTTAAAAGTATGTGCTAATGATGTTAAGCAACTGATGTTGTATATTATGAATTTATTGACTATGTGTGAAGGTTAGCATAGGAATTATTATATATGTTTAAGGATAGGTTTATCATGTTGTGTGTGTGTGCTCAAACATAACCATTACTAGAATGCATGCTATGGACATATTGATGTAATGGGAGTGCTTTGGTTTCCTTTGGGGTTTTCACTTGATTCTAATAAATTATTATTGTGTTGACATGTCATTATGATTTTGATTATGATTATCTTTATTGTCATGAAGACATATTGACTTGTGTTCAATTGTTGTGGTTGTAGATGGGACATGAGCTTCTGTTAGTGTTTTAGTGAGTATGATGTATATTGTCATGTTATTATTGCTATGCAGAGATTTATTTGGATAGTTGGGTGATGTAATAGTATGTTGTTAAGTTAGGAGGAAAGAGTGGCATCATACCATTAGATGTATGGGGGTATTACGAAAATGAGATACAATTTCTAGAGTTCATTTCCTACTACTTCGACCATTATGCACATGTGCTCTAACTTGTATGTTTCAGTGAACAAATACTAGGCTACGTCTCCACCTGAATTAGAAAGTCTAAGTGTGCCTCTAATCCTAATGGTGGTTGAGGAGATAACATCTAGGGCCAAGTTATACCCTAACCCTAGCCATTGTCCCCAATTAGGGACAATTGATTCAGTGTGTGACCACCTTTCCAAGTTGCCATGGGACAATGCCCGATCTCCTATACCCTATGGTTGGGTTGTTGCACTTTTGTGAATGTTTATGTTGGGTTATGTGATTATGTGACTCTAATGTCTAGCTTTGAGTATGGATTTAGTTCAAATGGTGCTAACTCCTTTGGTAATTAAGGTTAGTCACTGTTGTGATCATTCTCATTATTTATGTTTTGATGTGAATGTATCCTTTCAGTAAGAAGTTATTTTGTGGTTTATGCTTAGTCTTTGATTATGACCTATTTAAGTGAAGTTAGCTTCTAGGTCAGATATGTTTATGCCAAATATAGTTTTCATGTGGGTGTTAATGTTTGATTTAATGTTATTATATATATGTATATATATTTTTATGGTTATTCTTTGGTGTGAGTGAATATTGGTTATTAATATTATTATGATTATATGTGTGAAGGAGGTGATTTAATATTGTCATGGGTTTGCACCAATAAGGTAGTATGTTAATGTGCGTAGACTATTATGTTTTATAATGTCACCATGCATGTTATTATTTTTGGTGCGAGGGGATATTGGATCATTAATATTAGAATTATTATTATTTATGTAAGGGTATTATTTACTATTACTAACTATTAATATTAATTAGTTGCTATGTTAGTATGTGCATATCATTATGTTCATTATTGTTGCTTATTATGTTTATTATCATTATGTTATTGTTTATTGATTTTGGAAAAAGGACCATTTGATTATTTAATTGTGGTTTATTCAATAATGTTTATTTTATTGAGAGATGGAATTAAAAAAGAATTAGTGTTTAATTGATTGAAAAGGAATTTAGAATTGGAATTTATTTATTAATTAATTATTTTTTAAATTGTCTCATTTCAAGTTTCCTTTTTAGTCGTGAGTTTGTGGAAAAGGAATTTTCTTCTATGTGGATTGGGGGTGAGAAATTATGCGGTTTTGGGGGTTTGAGAATGGAGAGAAAATGGAGAGATTTTACATGGTTTTGAAGTAATTTTTCAAAGGGTTTTAGGAAATTTTGAGTGTTTTTGAATTGAAATTTGGAGGAGAGTGAATTGTATTTCAATTATGGTTTGAGGAGAATGGATTTGCTGCTAAACTATGTGGAATTATTATTTTTGATTGTGCTTTGGATTAGAGATTCAGGTTTGGAAAGCCTCTTCAATTTTTAACTTCTTTTTCGTCATTGTTCTTCAAGTTTGAAGTAGGAATTTTCTTGATTTTATTAATTAATGCATTTCAGATTTATAGGCATTTGAAAAGGGTTAAATTAATTAAGGTTTTAATGTTTTTGATAATCTGGAAAAGATTTGGTTGCTGGGTTTCTCATTTTGTCATTTGGTTGTAATTGGGTATGTCGAGAAGAGGTTTTTTAAGGGATCCATTTGTTGTTTCGCATTTTGTGAATTTTTGTTTCATTTTTGGTCAATTCTTATCATTTTTTTGAGTATTCGAGGTTCAAATCTGAAATGGGTTTTTGACGGATTTGTATTTCGAGTTGATATGACTATTTTATGGTTGGCAGACTTCACTATTGTCAAGAGGGATTTAGCTCAATTCCAAAGGTTGTATATTAGGATATGGCTCTATCCTTTGATCTGTAATTTGTTGTACCATATGTTATTGAATGTGTTTACTTTTTGTATGTTGATAATTCCTTCCTATTTGTGAAATCTTGTGTTGGGGCTTATGTACTATGTAAAGATCAATTGTACCAAGGTTCTGCATTGTTGGTCCTAATTATGAACTATTGAGAAAGAGAAATTAAAGTTGGCTATCATGTTATAATATTGTGAAAATTATGTAATGTTCTTCATTGTATGTGTTGTGGTATAATGATTAGCTTTTGGATTTCCTATCCATTTTTGTTATGTGTTGGACCTCTGGAAGTATCTGATAGTCATTGTGAGATTCCTTGTGATTTTTGGTTGATTCTTATTTTTAGTAGTCTCCTTTGGATATTTAGTGTCAACCACTTGTTGTTTATGTTGCTTGCTTTTGAGTGAGGCCTAGTGTCATCTCCTAGCACATAGGGAGCTGGCCTCAGGGTTCCATGTGGTAGGGTGGTATTTTCCAACCATCCTTTGGGGTTTAGGTGGTACAGTTCATGCGCACCATGGAGAGTCTTTCCTTACACTTCATTCTAGAGTTGGTTGTGTGGTGCAAATGATATTTCTATTAAAATTGTGTCCAATATGTATTTTATATATATACATCTCAAATTAATGAATCTTGTACATTGTAGCATTCTTGTAAAGGAAATGTGAATGAATTGATGGAATCTTGATGATATATTTATTATTATTTATTATGTAATGAAAAGGTTAACATAGGAATATTGTATTTATGATGCATATGAACTTAATTTAGTGGTATATGTGATATATATTTATGTACCTATTTTATGATGTTGATTAGGATTAGGTTCATATTGGCATAGTGTTAGACGAGGTTTAATTATAATTAAGTTATGTTATCATATGTAATTTGATGTATGAGATTTAATTTCCATTCATAATATTGAATCTACGTGTTCTTAATGTATCATATGTCTTTCTATAAGTTTAGTTAGTGTAGATGTGTCGTAGTAGCAATGGATAGGTGTGTAAGTGGGCTATGATTAATGTTACTTTTTGGTCATAATGTGATTATGATATGATGTTAATGTAATGATGTTATCCATGCTAATTTGTTGAGTTGCATTAGTTAGTGTCACTTTAGTTTCTTAAAAAACAAAAATATTGGCATGTTATTTGTGGAATTTTGTGTTGATTCACCGGGTCCCTTAGCGGGGCATGTAACACCCTGCCACGTAAAACCCAAAGGACACACACCAACTAAAAATTATAGCACATTTAAAAAAAAAGTAAAACTAACATGCAAAGTAAATTAACATGCAACACTTATAATGTAACTATACATACACATCATCTAACTAGTCCTCTGGGGTAGCATGACCGCATTACTTTGTGAACAATCCTAACATGACCTAACTCCCATAACGATGATAAACTACTCTCAAGTATTCATCTTAAACCATTATATTAAATAGATAAACCATGGAAATACATCCATAACATTACATAACATCCAACTTTGATCATAAGATAATACCAAGAATACATTCATTACATTTATTATTATAAATCGTTCAAAGGTTACAATAATACAATTGTGCTTCTAGACATGAAATGGGAAGGAATCACCAATAACATAATGTGATACAACTAAATTGAATGAATACAAAGCATCAATACTGGCTCCAACTCTGGTAAGCTCTGGAATCACTGCAAACGGTACAATTCCATACATCACAAACTTTGACTAGGAACGCAATGAAGTGCATAGCACATTCCACATGATTGTGTGGAATCCTAAGGTCCACCGCCCATGCTAGGAGATGACAATGAGGACCCACAACATAAAAATAGTCAAGCAGACAACGTTATCAAGAGTCCACCACAAAAGCAACAATAAATAAAGAAAAACTGCTTCCAGAGGTACATGAACAACAAGGGGGAAACAACAAACATACAAGGTTGTTGAAGCGAAGAGTGTCATCACATAGCTCGATCTGGGTTACCTAATGCAAATCTTCCTAGGTTACCGACCCCCATCCTGAGTTACCCTGGCAACCTCAACCAATCCTGGCCCCCATTCTTACTCATGTTGAATCAAGATACCTTTCATGAAGAAAAGGCAGTTGATCTTGTCATTCCAATCCTTCCCACTCATCTCAAGCCTAAATGAGCACTTGAGACACGAGTGAGGCTTCAATTATCTTTTTTTAACATGAGATACTACCCAAACCCCCTAATTAATTATTAGTGTTTTCACTGGATTAAGAAACTTCCAATAAGTTACCCTGGATCCACTTTTGGGTCCCGACCCCCATGGGAAGCCACTCTCCCTACTAGCAACAAAACTCAGCAGTCACTAACTAGGTCAGCCAACTTGAACAACATATAAAGTCACATAAACTATCACATAAAGTGAGGAATGCACCATCCTGCACAATATCTCCATAATGAAACAATTTCCACAGTGCAAGGCTAAAACCCACATAACCATAAATCGAATATAAAATCAAGTGTTCACAAAGAACCAACAGGAAAAGTCATTTATAAAGAAAAAATATTTCCCCAACCATAACCACAAGTAAACAATGCAAGGCTCCATACCCTAAAGTGCACAATCCAAGTATAAAGGTCAACCACTTTTCAAAATGGAAAAATCATGGAACCACCCACTTCCAGGTGAAACAACATAAAACTCATGCAACATTCATGGCTTGATATGGGTTATCCAATGTGGATCTTCATAGGTTGATGACCCCCATCCTGGGTGACCCTAGCAGCCTCATCTAATCTTCGCCCCCCCATACCAACTCATGCAAGTAAATAACATACTCCCCTCTAACCTCTCGAAGACTAACAAATTACTAACGCAACAGTTCCCCCATTGAAGTGGCAACAATAACATGATCTAAAAATCAAAATCAACCTCAACATCAAAGTCAAACACAATATTCAATGCAAGTACTCAACATATAGTGCATCCATGAAGACATTCTTTAAATCAAGGCATCATTACAACTTCCTTATCATTAGCAGCAAATAACTAAATTAGTAGGAGAAATCAATAAAAAAGATGACCAAAGATAACCTCCCACACTTGACTTAGAACTTGTGCAATGAAATGATATTAATGGAAACCTAAAAAATCACACTACAAATCTCACCCCTATGGATCAAATAGTTTAACGTAACCAAATACACCCAATAATGCTAGAATTCAATAATTAATTACATGGTAAATTTATAATTTAATTATTAAACAAATATAGGGATATCATCAATCATTAATTAACCAAAAGGATATTCTAATTCATTTATTTAACAACTCCTTCAATTATCATTTCCCCCTAATTACTTTTCTTCAATTCACTCATCTACATAACCATTTAGTTCACATAGACAAAATTTTCTCTTTTACAAGAACCACAACATATATACATGTATGCATATATATATTTAAATAAATACATATTTCTCTATATATATTTATATACATATATAAGTACATATTATTAATAGAAGGTTGTGACATTGAAATGCAACATATCAAATAATGAGAGGCAACAAATATATATATGTAAATCAAAAGTCAAATATTGAGACATACCCATTGAAATGAAAGGAAGTACAAGGTATTGAATATCTTCATAGAACCTATCTATCAATTACTAAATATATAGGGGAAACATTGAATGCTTTACATATAATTTATACCTCGTATTACATAGTGTCCAATGCAAAAATACAACAAACAATGTTGATTACCCAATATATGCTATCAAAATAAAAGTAATACAAGCATCAGATACTAAGTTTGGACTTAAGCCATCGATAGGATTAGGTAGTTTATAGAATAATACCACCATGTATAGAAATATCAGTCGACTAGAATAAAATAATTAGTTTCAATTGACTATATAATATATCATCATTGATTACAATGCATAACATAAGAAACTCAACTTCACGCACAAAGCATAGGCCTAGATCATCGAATTTAAACACAATATGCGACATGTTGAATGTAAAATGCAGAAGGGAACGCCTTATATGGTGTGGTATGCTAGACATAAAGTGTACACTATTTAAAATTTCGAATACAACTATAAAATATATCTACCAATCAGAACCTACGCAGGGGAAAGGATCACCATATAAATAACAAACTCAGACATACAATCAGAGGATTGAAACCTAACTTATTGTAAACGACAATGCATACTTACTAGAGACAAAAGTACCAATTAGTGCATAAACTTTAAAATACACAAATAATGGAAAGTAACGAATAGTTTTAGATGCACTTAAGAATATGCAGAGGTAGTGAAGCTTGCAGATCCATAAAATTGGGAAGTTGAAATGTTCAGACCAAAAAGAAATAACAAATATTACCCAGCTACATATTCATTGCTACAGGGTGATGGTTAGCATTGCATTGGTGTAAATCCAAATTCCATAACCTTTTAGTGTCCTCTCTGCCTGTGCCTAAATAAGAGCTTTGAAACAAGGAAAAGACCATTCATTAAAAATATAAATTCATACATGCAAACTGCGGTAACCTCCAAGGACACATGAACACCGAATGTGGAAGCCTAGAAAAGTCACACACTTTGTTAGACAGAATACCTCAAAGAACTATGGTCACATGAAATGCATTGATCGCAAATTAAGCACAAAACATATTGGCAAGGGAGCTCTCAAAATCTTTGAATTAATGAAACACGCAATCATGTAGGTTTGGTAGATGAGGGTTGCACCTACTTCACACATCAGTCACATGTATTGCATTACAAATATAGTTGATCACTAGGTGCGCCTAGCTACCCTTCATTCCTGTGTAGAAATGAGAGCTACAAAACAAGGTGTGTGCATCCATCAAAGATAAATGATAGAGGAATTTTGTGAAATATTGCAGCTACAACTGGTCTGGTAGAAATGGATGCAAAATGTGAAAGCATGGCCAAAGCACATGAATTGGTTGATAGAAGGCCACAAAGACATGTCAGGATGGGGAGGGATAGAATACTTTTTATCCAAAAATAATTGTTGACCCAAGCCATGCGAAAACCGTTCAACATTATAAAAGCATCAATATCCAAACATGGATTTTAAGCGATTTCAAGGTATCGAACATAAAGCTTCAAATCATTTCTAGCAATGGAATTGCACTAGAAACACCAAATAAGAGAATACGGACTTATGCATAGTTCATTGATTATGCGGCATAACAACAAGGGAAGGAACTATGACTGTTGGAGATTACGAAATTGAATACATAATTTCAAGCATGAACCAATGAACATGTATCCAACATGTAATCACAATACATATATATAAGCAGTGAATATCAACAAAATTCATGTCATTTGAATTACCCAACGCATAACCTTCCCATCGGTGGCCAAATGCAAAGAAAATTCTACGAGTGCTATTCATATAGTATACTATTTGAATTCCAAACTCCTTGAAGGATAATCAAAGACTGAATGTGATAGATAACCATCAACTACCAGTTATGCATATAGCACATGCATAGTAAATGCAATGAAATAATCATCGATGATAAGTATGAAGTATTCAATAAAGATTTCCAAGCATATAATGTATGCTACCCAAGGATATCGAATGCAGATCATAAGATGTATCTGGTACCTAAAATCCCTATGCATAAATGAAATTGGTGGCATCGCAGTCCTTCGTAACCATCATTTTCCTCTTTGTTGGAGAACGCGAAGGTGATGGTTGCGACCCCCAAAATGCATGTCAGAAAGAGGTCAAAGATAGATCATTTTGAAATGAAAACCCCAGTAAATCCAAAGTAACAAAAATTAAAAATTAACTCCCCAATTCCCACCATTCTGAATTCTCCCCCTGAAATTCCCTTACAGATCCAGTTTTATATTTATTTTTAAAAACCAAAAATCAATCCTCCAATGTAAAATTCTCCAAAAAGGAGAGTTGCTTGATTTTCTAGAACAAAATCCAATAAAATATCGAATAAAACAACAAATTCCTTTTTTGACAAAAGTTCAAAGTTATGCATGCTTTGCATGCAAAATCTTTCTATCCTTTTACATTATTTTAACTGATTATTAACTACAACATTCCAAAATACTATTTTATTTTATATTGTAATATTTTATTAGATTGTTGATTTGTTTCATTATTTTCACTTCCAAATTTATTATTAACCATTAATAAACATATTTTATATCTATTTTTATAA
>VDFB02298065.1:0-27775 GCA_007258455.2 Sequoia sempervirens
ATGAAATGATATTAATGGAAACCTAAAAAATCACACTACAACTCTCACCCCTATGGATCAAATAGTTTAACGTAACCAAATACACCCAATAATGCTATAATTCAATAATTAATTACATGGTAAATTTATAATTTAATTATTAAACAAATATAAGGATATCATCAATCATTAATTAACCAAAAGGATATTCTAATTCATTTATTTAACAACTCCTTCAATTATCATTTCCCCCTAATTACTTTTCTTCAATTCACTCATCTACATAACCATTTAGTTCACATAGACAAAATTTTCTCTTTTACAAGAACCACAACATATATACATGTATGCATATATATATTTAAATAAATACATATTTCTCTATATATATTTATATACATATATAAGTACATATTATTAATATAAGGTTGTGACATTGAAATGCAACATATCAAATAATGAGAGGCAACAAATATATATATATGTAAATCAAAAGTCAAATATTGAGACATACCCATTGAAATGAAAGGAAGTACAAGGTATTGAATATCTTCATAGAACCTATCTATCAATTACTAAATATATAGGGGAAACATTGAATGCTTTACATATAATTTATACCTCGTATTACATAGTGTCCAATGCAAAAATACAACAAACAATGTTGATTACCCAATATATGCTATCAAAATAAAAGTAATACAAGCATCAGATACTAAGTTTGGACTTAAGCCATCGATAGGATTAGGTAGTTTATAGAATAATACCACCATGTATAGAAATATCAGTCGACTAGAATAAAATAATTAGTTTCAATTGACTATATAATATATCATCATTGATTACAATGCATAACATAAGAAACTCAACTTCACGCACAAAGCATAGGCCTAGATCATCGAATTTAAACACAATATGCGACATGTTGAATGTAAAATGCAGAAGGGAACGCCTTATATGGTGTGGTATGCTAGACATAAAGTGTACACTATTTAAAATTTTGAATACAGCTATAAAATATATCTACCAATCAAAATCTACGTAGGGGAAAGGATCACCATATAAATAACAAACTCAGACATACAATCAGAGGATTGAAACCTAACTTATTGTAAATGACAATGCATACTTACTAGAGACAAAATTACCAATTAGTGCATAAAATTTAAAATACACAAATAATGGAAAGTAACGAATAGTTTTAGATGCACTTAAGAATATGCAGAGGTAGTGAAGCTTGCAGATCCATAAAATTGGGAAGTTGAAATGTTCAGACCAAAAAGAAATAACAAATATTACCCAGCTACATATTCATTGCTACAGGGTGATGGTTAGCATTGCATTGGTTTAAATCCAAATTCCATAACCTTTTAGTGTCCTCTCTGCCTGTGCCTAAATAAGAGCTTTGAAACAAGGAAAAGACCATTCATTAAAAATATAAATTCATACATGCAAACTGCGGTAACCTCCAAGGACACATGAACACAAAATGTGGAAGCCTAGAAAAGTCACACACTTTGTTAGACAGAATACCTCAAAGAACTATGGTCACATGGAATGCATTGATCGCAAATTAAGCACAAAACATATTGGCAAGGGAGCTCTCAAAATATTTGAATTAATGAAACACGCAATCATGTAGGTTTGGTAGACGAGGGTTGCACCTACTTCACACATCAGTCACATGTATTGCATTACAAATATAGTTGATCACTAGGTGCGCCTATCTACCCTTCATGCCTGTGTAGAAATGAGAGCTACAGAACAAGGTGTGTGCATCCATCAAAGATAAATGATAGAGGAATTTTGTGAAATATTGCAGCTACAACTGGGCTGGTAGAAATGGATGCAAAATGTGAAAGCATGGCCAAAGCACATGAATTGGTTGATAGAAGGCCACAAAGACATGTCAGGATGGGGAGGGATAGAATACTTTTTATCCAAAAATAATTGTTGACCCAAGCCATGCAAAAACCGTTCAACATTATAAAAGCATCAATATCCAAACATGGATTTTAAGCGATTTCAAGGTATCGAACATAAAGCTTCAAATCATTTCTAGCAATGGAATTGCACTAGAAACACCAAATAAGAGAATACGGACTTATGCGTAGTTCATTGATTATGTGGCATAACAGTAGGGGAAGGAACTATGACTCTTGGAGATTAGGAAATTGAATACATAATTTCAAGCATGAACCAATGAACATATATCCAACATATAATCGCAATACATATATATATATAAGCAGCAAATATAGAAGCAACCAATATAGAAGCAGTGAATATCAACAAAATTCATGTCATTCGAATTACCCAACACATAACCTTCCCATCGGTGGCCAAATGCAAAGAAAATACTACGAGTGCTATTCATATAGTAAACTATTTGAATTCCAAACTCCTTGAAGGATAATCAAAGACTAAATGTGATAGATAACCATCAACTACCAATTATGCATATAGCACATGCATAGTAAATACAATGAAATAATCATCGATGATAAGTATGAAATATTCAATAAAGATTTCCAAGCATATAACATATGCTACCCAAGGATATCGAATGCATATCATAAGATGTATCTGATACTTGAAATCCCTATGCATACATGAAATTGGTGGCATCGCAGTCCTTCGTAACCATCATTTTCCTCTTTGTTGGAGAACGCGAAGGTGATGGTTACGACCCCCAAAATGCATGTCGGAAAGAGGTCAAAGATAGATCATTTTGAAATGAAAACCCCAGTAAATCCAAAGTAACAAAAATTGAAAATTAACTCCCCAATTCCCACCATTCTGAATTCTCCCCCTGAAATTCCCTTACAGATCCAGTTTTATATTTTTTTAAAAAAACCAAAAATCAATCCTCCAATGTAAAATTCTCCAAAAAGGAGAGTTGCTTGATTTTCTAGAACAAAATCCAATAAAATATCGAATAAAACAACAAATTCCTTTTTTGACAAAAGTTCAAAGTTATGCATGCTCTGCATGCAAAATCTTTCTATCCTTTTACATTATTTTAACTGATTATTAACTACAACATTCCAAAATACTATTTTATTTTATATTGTAATATTTTATCAGATTGTTGATTTGTTTCATTATTTTCACTTCCAAATTTATTATTAACCATTAATAAACATATTTTATATCTATTTTTATAAAATACTTTTACCTAATAATTTTATTTAATTCAACAACAATCAAACAACCTAAATCAATATTACTGAACATCATGAAAAGGGTGAGTCGAGGAAGGGCATTACATCCTCCCCCCCTAAGATTCAACTTACTCCTAGAAGTTGTAAGGTAAAATAAAACATACACAAATATAAGCAACATCAAATAATCAAGCAACCAAAAATTAAACCATTACCTAACCTTGACCAAGGTCAAGAAGCAGACCAACTGACAATAGAATTCAGACAATGAAGACAAGGTGACCGACTGGATACTCATCTTCTTCAAGGATGATGGCCAGGGTAGGGGACCTTTTTCATCTTTTTTTTTCCACATCATATCCATTGGGTTTTTGAGGCACGCCCAGACCTTACAGTGCAGGTGGAGTCGATGCTTGGTACCTGCAACCTGCATCAAATAATATATCGAGCAACATGTATATATATTTCAAACAAAAACCACACTGTGAGAGGAAATCATAGCATAGCAAGGGACTCACAATCGAGTGATGCTACATCATCCCTCTCACCAAAACACTTCAATCAATTAACCACATCAGTTAGAACAACCCTAATAATCAAATCAACTCGTAAACAATCCGCTACTTAACAATCAGAGTAATAATCACATAGTGATCATAACCATGAATCTATATCATGTGTTGTATAAAAAATGGATCACTACTTAACATCATCAATATCTACATCTAAATATCCCAATTACTTTACCTTCATCACCGCGTTCCGAAGCTGACTACCTGGAAATCAAAAAGTAGGGTGGAAACATAAAACATTAGTACCAGTCATTCAAGTCGATTCATTACCTCAGAATGCTACACTTTCATAAATGCACAACATAATTATACACACAAAGCACACATTTTCATTAAATATCATCATGTACACACAAGGAATTCCACTTTATTCATTATTCAACACAAAATCTCACCACATGCAACAAAAGACCATAATTTTACACCTTTTCAGAATCAAGAAAACACAATCTATCACTCCATAAGCACAAAATTACATATTTAACACACATTCTTCACATACACACACAAATTCACATCACCAGGAAACACATCACAAGGCTACACAAGGGTCCATAATGCATCCCCAATAAGTAGAATATTAGTGCATTGTGCACTACACCAATGCTCCTATCCTTTCCACCGGTTTTCTATACCATAGGGAAACACCACCTAAGGACAAACTTGGGGTTGATAAGTGAGGACGAAAGAAGGGTGAGGACACAAACTCAAAATTCCAAGCGCAAAATTAACATAATGGGCTCAATTAACCTAAGTACCCAGTGTTTGATAACCTGGCTCTGATACAAAGTTGTAACGCCTCGCCACGTAAACCCCAAAGGACACACAACAACTAACAATTATAGCATATTTTTAAAAAAATTAAAACTAACATGCAAAGTAAATTAACATACAACACTTATAATGTAGCTATACATACACATCATCTAACTAGTGCTCTGGGGTAGCATGACTGCATTACTTTGCAAACAATCCTAACATGACTCAATTCCCATAATGATGATAAAGTACTCACAAGTATCTATCTTAAACCATTATATAGAATATATAAACCACATACATAAATCCATAACATTACATCACATCCATCTATAATCATAAGATAATACCAAGTATACATCCATTACATTTATTATTATACATTGTTCAAGGGTTACAATAATACAACTGTGCTTCCAAACATGAAATGGGAAGGAATCACCAATAACATAATGTGATACAACTGAGTTGAATGAATACATAACATCAATACTGGCTCCAACTTTGGTAACCTCTGGAATCACTGCAAATGGTACAACCCCATGCATCATGAACTTTGATTGGGAACACAATGGAGTGCATAGCACGTTCCATCTGATCGTGTGGAACCCTAAGGTCCACCCCTTGTGCTAGGAGATGACAATAAGGACCAATAACATAAAAAAGTCAAGCAAACAAGTCTATTGAGACTCCACCACAAAAAGAAACAATAAACAAAGAACAACTGCTTCCAGAGGTACATGAACAAGGGGGAAACAACAAACATACAAGGCAGCTAAAGGGAAGAGTGGCATCGCATAGCTCAATATGGGTTACCTAATGTGGATCTTCCTAGGTTATCGGCCCCCATCCTGAGTTACCCTGGCAACCTCAACCGATCCCCGGCCCCCATTCTTACTCATGTGGAATCAACATACCTTTCATGAAGAAAAGGTAGTTGATCTTTCCATTCCAGGCCTTCCCACTCATCTCAAGCCTAAATGAGCAGTTGAGACATGAGTGAGGCTTCAATTATCTTTTGTTAACGTGAGATACTACCCAAACCCCCTAATTAATTATTAGTGTTTTCACTAGATTAAGAAACTTCTAATGAGTTACCCTGGCACCACTTTTGGGTCCTGGCCCTCATGGGAAGCCACTCTCCCTACTAGCAACAAAAATCAATAGTCACTAACTGGGTAAGCCAACTTGCACAACATATAAGCTCACATAAAGTGAGGCGTGTACCATCCCACACAAAATATCCATAATGAAACAATTTCCATAGTGCAAGGCTAAAACCCACATAATCATAAATCAAATATAAAATCAAGTGTTCACAAAGAACCAAAAAGAAAATCCATTCATAAAGAAAACTCTTTCTCGAACCAGAACCACAAGTAAATAGTGCAAGGCTCCACACCCTGAAGCACACAATCCAAGTATAAAGGTCAACCATTTTTCAAAATGACAAAATCATGGAACCACCCATTTCCAGGTGAAACAACATAAAACTCATGCAACATTCATGGCTGGCTATGGGTTATCCAATGTGGAGTTCAAAGGTTGTCAACCCCCATCTTGGGTTACCCTGGAAGCCTCACCTAATCCTTGTCCCCCATACCAACTCATGCAAGTAAATAACATACTCCCCTCTAACCTCTCGAAGACTAACAAATTACTAACACAATAATTTCCCCATTGAAGTGGCAACAATAACATGATCTAAAAATCAAAATCAACCTCAACATCAAATTCCAACACAATATTCAATGCAAGTACTCAATAGATAGTGCATCCATGAAGACATTCTTTAAACCAAGGCATCATTACAATTTCCTTATCATTGGCATCAAATAACTAAATCAGTAGGAGAAATCAATAAAACAAGATGACCTAAGATAACCTCCCACACTTGACTTAGAACTTGTGCAATAAAATGGTATTAATGACAACCTAAACAATCACACTAAAACTCTCACCCCTATGGATCAAATAGTTTAACATAACCAAATACACCTAGTAATGCTAGAATTCAATAATTAATTACATGGTAAATTTAAAATTTTAATTATTAAAAAATATAAGGAAATCATCAATCATTAATTAACCAAAAGGATATTCTAATTCATTTATTTAACTACTCCTTCAATTATCATTTTCCCCTTATTACTTTTCTTCAATTCACTCATCTACATAACCATTTAGTTCTCAAGACAGAATTTTCTCTTTTACAAGAGCCAGGTCATTTTTAGGTGTCTACATATATATATATATATATATATATATATATATATACATATATAAGTACATATTATTAATAGAAGGTTGTGACATTGAAATGCAACATATCAAATAATGAGAGGCAACAAGTATATATATATTTATATATTTACATACTAAATCAAAAGTCAAATGTCGAGATATACCCACTGAAATGAAAGGAAGTACAAGGTATTGAATATCTTCATAGAACCTATCTATCAATTACTAAATACATAGGGAAACATTGAATGTTATACATATAATTTATACCTCATATTACATAGTGTCCAATGTGAAAATACAACAAACAATGTTGATTACTCAAAATATGCTATCGAAATAAAAGTAATACAAGCATCACATACTAAGTTTGGACTTAAGCCATCAACAAGAGTATGCAGTTTATAGAATAATACCGCCACATATAGAAATATCAGTCGACTAGAAAAAAATAATTAGTGTCAATTGACTATATAATATATAATCATTCATTACAACACATAACAAAAGAAACTCAACTTCACACACAAAGCATAGACTTAGATCATCGAATTTAAACACAATACACAACATGTTGAATGTTAAAAATATAAAGGAATTCCTTATACAGTGTAGTATGCTAGACATAAAGTGTACACTAGTTAAAGTTTCGAATACAACTATAAAATATATCTACCAATCAGAACCTACGCAAGGGAATGGATCACCATATAAATAACAAACTCAGCCATATAATCAGAGGATTGCAACTTAACTTATTGTAGATGACAGTGCATACTTACTGGAGACAAAAGTACCAATCAATGCATAAACTTTAAAATACACAAATAAGGGAAAGTAACGAATTGTTTTAGATGCACTTAAGAATATACAGAGGTAGTGAAGCTTACATATCCATAAAATTGGGAAGTTGAAAGGTTCAAACCAAAAAGAAATAATGAATATTACCCAGCTACATATCCATTGCTACAAGGTGATTGTTAGCATTGCATTGATGTAAAGTGAAATTCCATAACCTTCTAGCATCCTCTCTTCCTGCGCCTAAATAAGAGCTTTGAAACAGGGAAAAGATCATTCATTAAAAATATAAATTCATACATGCAAACTGTAATAACCTCCAAGGATGCATGAACATAGAATATGGAAGCCTAGACAAGGCACACACTTTTTTAGACAGAATACCTCAAAGGATTGTGGTTGCATGGAATACATTGATCACAAATTAAGTACAAAACATATTAGCAAGGGAGCTCTCAAAATCTTCGAGTTAATGAAACACGTAGTTGCACAAGTTTGGTAGATGAGGGTTGCACCTACTTCACACATCAGTCACCTATATTGCATTACAAATATAGTTGATCATTAGGTGCACCTGGCTACCCTTCATGCCTGTGTCGAAATGAGAGCTACAAAACAAGGTGTGTGCATCCATCAAAGATAAATGATAGAGGAATTTTGTGAAATATTGCAGCTGTAACTGCGCTGGTAGACATGGATGCAAAATTTGAAAGCATGGCCAAAGCACGTGAATTGGTTGATAGAAGGCCACAAAGAGATGTCAGGATGGGGAGGGGAATATTTTGTATCCAAAAAAATTGTTGACCCAAGCCTTGCAAAAGTTGTTCAACATTATAAAAGCATCAATATCCAAACATGGATTTTAAGCGATTTCAAGGTATCAAACATAAAGCTTCAAATCATTTCCAGCAATGGAATCGCACTAGAAACACCAAATAAGAGAATACAGACTTATGCTTAGTTCATTGATTATGTGTTATAATAGCAGGGGAAGGAACTATGGTTGTTGGAGATTGCAAAATTGAATACCTAATTTCAAGCATGAACCAATGAACATATATCCAACATATAATTGTGGTACATATATATAAGCAGCAAATATAGAAGCATCCAATATAGAAGCAGCGAATATCAACAAAATGCATGTCATTCGAATTACCCAATGCATAACCTTCCCATCGGTGGCCAAATGCAAAACAAATAATCCAAGTGTTATTCATATAGTATACTATTTGAATTCCAAACTCCTTGAAGGATAATCAAAGACTGAATGTGATAGATAATCGTCAACTACCAATTATACATATAATGCATGCATAGTAAATACAGTGAAATAATCATCGATGATAAGTATGAAGTATTCAATAAAGATTGCCAAGCATATAACGTATGCTACCCAAGGATATCAAATGTAGATCATAAGATGTATCTGATACCTGAAATCCCTGTGCATACCTGAAATTGATGGCATCACAGTCCTCCGTGACCATCCTTTTCCTCTTCATTGGAGCATGCGAAGGTGATGGTTACAACCCCCAAAATGCATGTCGGAAAGAGGGAAAAGATAGATCATTTTGAAATGAAAACCCCAATAAATCCGAAGTAACAAAAACCGCAAATTAACTCCCCAATTCCCACCATGCTGAATTCTCCCCCCGAAATTCCCTTGCAGACCCAATTTTATTTTATTTTTAAAAACCAACAATTAATCCTCCAATGCAAAATTCTCGAAAAAGGAGAGTTGCTTGATTTTCCAAAAAAAAATCCAATAAAATCTCCAATAAAACAATAAATTCCTTTTTCAACAAAAGTTCAAAGTTATGCATGCTCTGCATGCAAAATATTTCTATCATTTTACATTATTTTAACTGATTATTAACTGCAACATTCCAAAATACTATTTTATTTTATATTGTAATATTTTTTCGTACTTTTGATTTATTTCATTATTTGCACTTCCAAATTTATTATTAAACATTAATAAACATATTTTATATCTATTTTTATAGAATAATTTTACCTAATAATTTTATTTAATTCAACAGCAATCAAACAACCTAAATCAATAATTACCGAACATCGCGAAAAGGGTGAGTCGAGGAGGGGCGTTACACACTCTCTACTTGATATACTCATATTTGTTCTAGTTTGAAGCTTGAATTAAAGAAAATCAAGAACAATAATTTAGATTGAAAATAACCACATCTATTTGTTGTGTAATGTAGTGGAGCTCATTTTTTGTTGAAGGTAGTATAACAAAGGAAAGATGGATTTTAGATCCTATTTGAATCATATTCATCATTTTTGGTATCATAGCCTAAAATATCTAGGGTTGGTTATGTTCATAGGAATTTGAAAAGCATGTGTAGTGGAGTTTTGACAGGTTAATAAGAAGAACCTGGGTACCAAAAGACTATGCAAGGGAAAAGGAAAGAGAAGCCCTGGGTGAGGTATCATGAAGTTGAGAAGAGAAAATAAAAGATGTAGCAACAATAAATCCTCGAAAAGAAGCACAAGTTGAAGGTCAATAAGATAAGACAGGATGCAAAGTTTGATCGAGAAATAGAATAGCTGAGAAGGGATTTAGAGAGGTGTAAGCTCATGATGAAGCAATGGATTGAGGAAAGAAGCCATTAATGTGATTGGTATTGGCCCATGACAAAGAGGTTGAAGTGGTTGGTAAAGTTTATTGTAGAGAAAGGAAGAAGGCAACAGTTGGATGCCTTGAGAAGAGAAGACAAAAGTGTAAGGAAAACCTGTAGAGATTTGGAGTTTCCAAGCAGGCCACATGTACGGGAAGTGATGAAGGAAGTTCTTGTTGTCACCTAGAAATGCACCCTATGCACAGTTTGTAACACTGAGCTTTCTAGTGAAACATTGGATCACTCCAAGGCTGTGGGTCACCTGAGATTGGAGCGAACCTCCGGAGAAGGCCGGCTTCCTTTGTGTTATCACCTAAACTACTGATTCTTTGAAGGGAAAGGGAGAAGTAAAATTCACAAAAATGAAACTAAACTTATGGTGATACACCGTATTAATGAGAAATCATAAAATGAGAACAGGATGAAACACACTGAAGAAAACTAGACTGCTGCTATTTCACCTACTCAAGACCACCCCGTTCAGCTTTATGCATCACTCTTGGTAGGTTTGATCTACATACATATCTCGAGAAGGAATGGACAATCTTCACAACCAAGTGGTATGAATGAAAATTTGGTAAAACACTGTTAAAGAAATACATACATAAGCTAACATACAAAAAATGAGAGTGGTACGAGAATTTATACTTGTTTCCAAGATGAACTCTATTTCACATTCCAAAATTTCAGTTGAGTTATAGAAACATACACTAATTGAGAAAGGATTGACAAAAGAATCACTAACTCCCTTTAATGCATAATTCGAACAATTTACAAAAAGGCAAAAAAAAATGCCTTATATACAAACTGATATCAGCCCATTAGGGCTTACAAAAATATCAGAGCTCAGAAAGATCTACCCTCAGATCTTTTGGATGAAGTTAATGTTGAAGCCTGCATGTCCCTGCTGTATGTGTCGATGAAGAGTTACCCTCGTAGAAGCCTTCCTCAGATATTCTTCAGCTACCGCATTCATTCGATCCATCGTGTCCGGTTGAGCTGCTTCGGCTGTACCTTGAATTCTCTGAGCCTACAACAGATACACATCACCCTTCGTCATGTTGATGTTCTTTAGACTACCACGATTGACCCTTCAGATCTCTTTGATTGGCTGAGTGAACTCCACGCAGATTATTTGGGCGGTCAAAAATCTCCTGTTGAACCACATATCGGTGAGACACTAACCGTGTCTCCCCGATGCGGTTAAATCTTCTCGCAAGTATCGGCATAGCATAGAGCCATCGTTGAGAGCTCCTAGCGAGCCCAAAGAATCATACTGATTCTACTGGAGCCATTGACAAGACACTGTTTATTGCCAAGAGATCAGTGGGTTGACAAGTCCCGTGGAGATCCCTTTCTGTTGCTGAGACCGCCCATGGTCGGTAAGACATCCTGTCGAAAGACCCACAGTCATACCGAGCGTCTTCTATCATATCGGCTTCTACTTTTGTCATCGAGACACACTCCATTCATCAAGACTCCATATCAAAGTCTCCCTGCTTTGCCGAAAGTTCACTTTGAGTTCAGAGAGAGCTTGCTTGGTCGGCAAGACATCACACCGACCCCACCCTCATTCTGTCCGAGCTCCTCCTTTCCTTCGCTAAGACTCCCGCCAGTCGGGAAGACCTCATGGTGACTTCATTTACCTTTGCCGAGAGCCTTCATTCTTTTCGGGGAGACCTTACATAGACTGTATTTGCTACACCGAAAGGTCTCAATGCATTCTGAGTCGCTGAGACAAGGTAATTGTTACGCTGACAAGGATCTTTCATTATTTTCCATCACCGAGACCTTACGGCGATCGCCCCAACCTACGCAAATAAGCACATCCTTCCACCACCAATCGATGAGACAAAAGCGAACTCATGCCGAAAGAAAACCATTTTGCACACTGTCAGTAAGATCAAGAGAACTCGCCATGACCATATACCGACACCGCAGCTCATGCCGAAACATGCACTATGTTTCTCCAGTTGGCGAGACAAGAAAACCTCACTAAGACATAATGCTGATAACGCCTCCACAGTCGCCAAAATAATAGAAACGTCCTGTCGAATGAAGAATGCAGAAGACATGTGGTCATCGTGACATCGGATGAGTCTTGCCGATAGGCAAAATAGACTCATGCAAGTAGAAAACATAACATGAGTTGGGGAAACAGTCACGGGCCTACGCCGATAGGAACCAAAAAATAGAAAATGCAAGACCCAAGGGAACATATGATGCAACATAGTAATGCCTTGCCTGATTGAGCCTGAGGGTGAAAATTTGGCAACATTTCTGGCGACCTTTGCGGGATGTTTGCCTGCTAAACATGAGAACTAGTGACTGGGCTTATCCATTGGGCATGGAGTCATTAGGAAGCTCAGAAACAAAAAAAATATCGGTCTTGCACATGGCCTCAACCTCATGAGATCCACGGGTCATAACAGGTTTGCAAAAAATGAAACAAGGGAAAACGACAGAGAGAAATACCATGTCAAGACAGCATTCAGGGGATGGAGCAAAATAGAAAACAAATGAACCATAGTGTGAAGCAATTATTGAAAACATAAAACCTAACTAGATATGTACAAGAAAGGCACTTATCAAACTTGAAAATAGGGTTTAAGGTGTATCCCATTGACTGGGATAGGAAGCAAATCCCCTTCTGTCGTAGCTAGCTGATAAGCATTGTGCTCCTTACAGCCTGTGATAATAAATGGACCAGTCCACATATTGTCGAACTTGGTGTGATGGCCAGGCCTGCTTCTAAGAACGTCCCACCTGAGCACGAGGTCTCCCTCCTTAAAAACTTTGTTGTATCCCTTTTGTCGAATGTCTTCTTTGTCTGGAGCTGATGATACTCTAAAGATTTCATTGCTCTGTCCCTTGATTCTTCAAGCTCCATGAGCTCTGCATACCTTACAGACATTGGGTCATGTTCCTCAAGCATCTCCAACTGGTGAGCAATGTCTAGAGCCGGAAGCTCCACAGATAGGGGTAATCTTACCTCTTTTCCATAGACCAACATATATGGCGAATTACCAATAGACCTCTTAGGGGTCACTCTGCCTGCCCAAAGTGCATTATTTAGACTGACGTGCCAGGTCCTTTGATTATCGTCTATGGTCCTTTTAATAATTCTAATGAGGTTCTTATTTGTGCTCTCAGCTAGGCCATTACCTTGAGGGTAATAATTTGAAGATATGCTTAAATGAATACCATGCTTAATGGCCCAGTCAGTTACCCTTAGACCCGTGAATGCAAGGGCGTTATCAGAGATGATGGAGTCAGGCACTCCAAACCTAGTGACTATATCCTCATAGAAGCTCAAAACTGAAGACTCTTTTGCTTCTTTCAAAGCTACCACTTCTATCCACCTTGTAAAATAGTCAGTGGCTGTAAGTACCCACTTGTGACCAGCACTAGAAGGTGGATTTATTGGTCCAATAAAGTCAATGCCCCATCTCATGAAGGGCTGCTCCACTTGAATTGGATGTAGAGGCATAGCATGTAGTCTTTCCTTCCCTGAAAATAGAGCACATTTAATACACTTCCTTGACCAAGAGTAAGCATCTTTGAACAAGCTAGGCCAATAGTAACTAGCTCTCATGATTTTCCAGGCAGTGGTTCTGGGAGCAAAGTGGCCTCCTGCAGCTCCATCATGAAACTCATGAAGCACTTTTTCAATTTGATCACTATGGATGCATCTCAATAGGGCACCATTCAGATCCTTTTTGAAGAGAACATTATTTACCATCACATATGGTATGGACTGCAATCTGAAGTATCTCCTTTTGGCCCTATTCAAACCTGGTGGACACTCGCCAGTTTGTAAAAATTGGGTCATACCTTGAACCTAATTAGTTGTCCCCATAGGTACATCATCTTGAGCATCCTGAAGTTCATTTATATTGGCAAGGATAACATCCTTTTTGAGTTTACCTTCACCACTTGACCCTATAGCAAGTTGCTCACAAAGACCCTTACCCCTCACCAGTTTGGTGATCTTGATATCTACGTCATACTCCATGACCTTAGTGATCCACCCTGCTCTTTTTTCATTCAGGTCTTTATTCAGCAGAAACTCCTTCACACTTGAGTGCGCCACTAGAATATGAATTTTATTATGAGAAATCAAAGGCTTGAATTTCTTCAAGCTTCTGATCACAGCAAGGACATGCCTCTCCACAAAGGAGTATTTTTTTTCATAGTCGACTAAACCTTGACTGAAAAAAGCTATTGGTTGTTCTAAATTCTCTTCATTTTTTTGAACCAATATTGCAGAGATGTTACTTGTGCTGCCATAAGGATATAGATAAAAATATTTGGAAAAATTGGGATTTACCAGTGTGGGAGCTGCTGCTAAGGCCTCCTTGACCTTTTCAAAACTATTCTTGGCATCCTTCGTCCAACTAAAAACTACATTTTTCTTTAACATTGTTGTTAAAGGTTGTAACAGGTTTGCAACATCATGGATGAATCTTCTTAGAAAGTTGATCTGGTCGAGAAATCTCTGTAGACCCTTCTTGTGATTAGGTACTGGCAACTCGAGTATGGCCTTGACTCTCTCAGGATCAATAGTAATTCCTTTCTTTGACACTATGTGTCCTAGTAACTTCCCTTCATGAACAAAAAAGATACTCTTTTTTGGATTGAGAGAGATCCCAAACTCTGCATTTTTCAAAAACCTGCCTAAGATGTGACACATGTTCAACAACATTCTTGGAATAAACTGTAATATCATCTAGGTAGATCAGTATAATCTTGTTGATCAAACTTTGAAATGCCATGTCCATGGCCCTCTAAAACGTGGCACCAGCATTGGATAAACCAAAAGGCATCCTTTTGTATGCCATGGTGCCCCATTTAGTTGTAAAAGTAGTTTTAAACTGATCTTCTTCTTTAACCAGCACCTGATTATATTCTAAAAAACCATCTAGTATGGAAAACCTTTCAGAACCAGCCACCTCTTGCAAGATTTGCTCCATGGAGGGCAATGGGTAGTGGTCTTTCAAGGATGTTCGGTTAAGATCCCTGAAGTCTACACAAAGCCTTATTTCGCCACTTTTCTTCCTAACCGATACAAGGTTAGAAACCCATGAAGTGTGTTTGATAGGAAAGACAATACCTCCCTCGACCAGTTTAGTCAGCTCCTTAATCATTAGAGGCTCAAGTTTAGGATTCAAGGGCCTTTGTTTTTGTCTTACCGGCTTAGCATCAGGCTCTAACTCAATTGTGTGTTGAGCAATGTGGGGATCAAAACCTTTCAAATCCGAATACTCCCAAGCAAAGACATCATGAAATTCTTGGCATAAAGCAACAAAAGCTTGTTTATCTTCAGGTGAACAAATTTTTCCTATCTTAAGGAGCTTACCTTTGAAGATCTCCAGCTCTTCATAGTGTTCTTGTTTGATCTACAAGCCAGCTTTACCCTTTTTGAGCTAATCATCAATACTGAAAATCGACTCTAAGGTGACAAGGCCTTTGGGTAGTTTATTTGTCTTTAGCTGTATGACTTGATCACCATACTGTTGCTTGAGTTTTGCTTGATTCACCATGGAGAACTGGTCTTCTTTGAGCAAGAAATAAAGGATCTGCTCATCATTGTCAAAAACTTGCCAGTGAATGTTGTTATCAGGAATTGACGGTCTGACCACAACCTTCACATATTGTTACACTTTCTCTTGTCTAATGTCATTTGGAATGTCAAATTGCGCCCCAATGGCTGCCAGCCTATCAGCATGCTTGTTTTGATTCCTTGGAATAGATACTAAATTAAAGGCATCGAATTCCTCAAGCATGTTCCACACTCTATTTCTATAAGACTTCAATGTGTCATTTTTAGCCAGATTCAGGCCCCTTATCTGGTTAGCAACTAATTCGCTATCCTCATAGACTCTCAAGCTGGTTATTCCTCTCTTCCTTGCCCATTCTAGACCTTGAACAAGGCCCTCATATTCAGCAGTGTTATTGGAGCATGCAAAAGAAAAACAGAATACATCATAATATTTATCACCTTGAGGAGACACAAGCATTGCACCTCCTCCTGCTCCATTCTTACTTCTGGAACCATCGAAGAACATCTCCCAAAGTCCATTTAGTGGTTGCAACAATTGATCTGCATCTTTCTCCAAGTTTGGAATCTTTGTGTCAAGCTCAAGAATGACATAGTTGTCCATACCAACATCTTGAATGAGATCTTCAGGATTTTCCAGTACATTCTCGACTTCCCATTCATGCAACAACACGTTAGGAACAAACTATGATTGGAGTTCTTGAGCAGCAGCTAGCTCATTGTCAGTAAAAGCAACACAATTTGCATTTGCAGCAGAAGGAGCAGCGTTGATGGGACTTGGGTTATATGGCTCAATGTGATCCTTGGCCAACCGCTCAGATTTAATGGTGACCTTGGTTCCATATCTCGTTCTAAATAGCATATGTGACCAATTAGCCGACACATAACCACCTATCTTGGCTGTAAAGTCTCTTGATAAGCACAAGGAAAAGAAAGGTGAAAGGTCTATGACACAGATGTCTTGAGGAACTAAAAAATTTGGACAAGCATGGAGGGTGAGATTTAAATCCGTGATAATACCCAAAGTATTAACCGAAGTACCATCCAATTGGATCACTCCCTTCTCTAAAGGTTGGTATTTTAGTCCAAGTTTGTCAACAATCTATTTTGGCATGATGGAGCTGTAGCTCCACTATCTACCATACAGTTATGGACTAATTTATCACCAATAATCATAGACACGTAGAAAGGGGGTGGTTTAACTTGTTTTTCAGTCTCTTTGCAAGGCTGTTGATCACTTCCCTGAGAATTATTTGTTAACATAGCTCTAACCTGACCTATTGGGTGCTCGGATTGATCAGACATTTTCAAACTTGTCAAGGCTAACTGTAACACATCCTTTTGACCTGGGATGGACAATGAGTCCCACATGGACATTGTAACATTCATTTTTTTCATGCTATCAAGGATATTATAAGGTACAATTGGATTTACTTTAGAATGTACCTTTACACCAGTGTGATTAGCTTGCGGGTGTGACTGCTCCTTGTCTAGGAGTTGCTGATTTCTTTTCCAAACAGGAGCCGCTTGTGATGTAGATGGTTCTTCATTGGCTGCCTTTCCTTTGTCGACTGCGTGATCAAGCTCAAATGCTCTCTTTTTTGCCCTAGTGTTAGCTGCGACTAAGGAATTGTCCACATTCAATCCACAAAACTCTTCACCCTGCCAATTGAGTAGAGTAGCATCATTTGCAAACTGATCTTGATGTTGTGGAGATGACTCATTAGGTGCATGCCATTGTGATCTTGAGGCATTTTGTACCATAAGTGCCTGATTGATTAGTCCATTTGAGCAAGTGGCCTGATTGTGGGGCTGATTACAAGGGTAGCACCATTCATAATCTGCTGGTAAATTATTTTGAGTTGGAACTAGGTCTTTGACTGCATTAACAGGTGTTGGAGCATAGGCCTGAAAAGGCCTTGTGTTCACATTCTGTCTTGTGCCTTGATAATTTCCCTGATAAGCTTGCCTATTACCTTGATAGGCTTGTTCCTGGCTTGGATTCTGCTGCTGGTAAGGCCGACTATAGGTCTGTTGTTTCTCCAAGTTCACCAACTTGTTACCAAAATTCTGTAATAGAATTTTGATTTCCTGTAGCTCGTTTGGAGAACTGGAAACAACATTTTCTTGTGTTACAACAACTAGAACAACAGCTGGCAGCGTTGGCACAACTGGTAGAGGTGTAAAAGGAGGTATCTGCAAAGGAATGTTTACATGAATATCTGGGAATATTGGCATTGGTGGCCTGGGAGCAAGCTTACCAGCTTGTATTAAGCTATTTTCAGCTCTGATAGCTATTTCAAAGGCGTCTGGTAAAGACACTCCTCCCATTGATTGTATCATGACAGCTATACCGTTGTTTAAAGCTCTCAAAAAATATAAAAATGTGTATTCTGGAGGTGGTCTCACCATTGTAGGGATTCTATCCCAAGTTCTCTGGAATCTGAATAGAATTCGTTCATATGCTCTTGTGGAGCCCTCTTTATTGTGGTCAATTGCTCTAGTAGAGACAAGTTGTCAGACTTGTCTTGGAACTGCTTATGCAACTTATCTCCAAACTCGTCCCATGTAGCAATTGAACTAACTGGTAGGCTCCTGTACCACTGCATAGCTCTTCCTTTCAGTGAAGCAGCTAATAATCTGACTGCAACGTCCTCTTGGGTTATGTGATGGACTCCACACAACGAAGCCACATCTCGCATATGTTCAATTGGAGTAGTTTGGTCTTCCCCTGTGAAATTGGCAGACTCTTCAAGGCTACCATTGAGATATCATTGTGTTGTGCAATATTCAAGGGGATCCCTCCGTTAAAAGTAACAAAGGGGTGATTCCTTGGAGTGGCCATTGGAGGTGGTTGTGGTTGATTTACTTGTATAGCAAAATGAGATCCCACTGATGGAGGAGTAGACTGAGTTCTTCTAGAATAAATTATTGTCGTTCTTTGCCTCTCCTCTACCCTGCCCTATCTTCTTGGTGGTAACAACTGCAAGTACTCAAAAGGGCCTGAACTACTTCTTGTTTGAACTCTTTTCATAAACTAAAGAAGGCGTTGATTTCTGGAGTCCTTCCTCTTTGTGGAGCCACCAAGTATGCCAAAGGACTTCTGTAAAGTCTTCTTGGTGGTAACAACTGCAAGTACTCAAAAGGGCCTGAACTACTTCTTGTTCGAACTCTTTTCATAAACTGAAGAAGGCGTTGATTTCTAGAGTCCTTCCTCTTTGTGGAGCCACCAAGTATGCCAAAGGACTTCTGTAAAGTCTATAATTCACTGGTTGCATACTAAACCAGTAGTTTAATCTAATTTTTGTCCCACCGGGCGTGCCAGAAACTGTTGTCACCTAGAAATGCACCCTATGCACAGTTTGTAACACTGAGCTTTCTAGTGAAACATTGGATCACTCCAAGGCTGTGGATCACCTGAGATTGGAGCAAACCTTCGGAGAAGGCCGACTTCCTTTGTGTTATCACCTAAACTACTGGTTCTTTGAAGGGAAAGGGAGAAGGAAAATTCATAGAAATGAAACTAAACTTATGGTGATACACCGTATTAATGAGAAATCATAAAATGAGAATAGGATGAAACACACTGAAGAAAACTAGACTGCTGCTATTTCACCTACTCAACATCACCCCATTTAGCTTTATGCATCACTCTTGGTAGGTTTGATCTACATACATATCTCGAGAAGGAACAATCTTCACAACCAAGTGGTATGAATGCAAATTTGGTAAAACACTGTTAAAGAAATACATACTAAAAATGAGAGTGGTACGAGCATTAATACTTGTTCCCAAGATGAACTCTATTTCGCATTCCAAAATTTCAGTTGAGTTACAGAAACATACACTAATTGAGAAAGGATTGACAAAAGAATCACTAAATCCCTTTAATGCATAATTCGAACTATTTACAAAAAGGTGAAAAAAATGCCTTATATACAGACTGATATCGGCCCATTAGGGCTTACAAAAATATTGGAGCTCAGAAAGATCTACCCTCAGATCTTTTGGATGAAGTTAATGCTAAAGCCTGTGTCTCCCTGTTGTATGTGTCAGTGAAGAGTCACCCTCATAGAAGCCTTCCTTAGATATTCTTCGGCTACTGCATTCATTTGATCCATCGTGTTTGGATGAGCTACTTAAGCTGCACCTTGAATGCTCTGAGCCTGCAATAGATACATGTCGCCCTTCATCATGTTGATGTTCTTTAGACTACCATGGTTGACCCTTCAGATCTCTTTGATTGGCTGAGTGAACTCCACGCAGATTGTTTGGGCAGTCAAAAATCTCCTATTGAACTGCATATCGGTGAGACACTAATCATGTCTCCCCGATGCGGTTAAATCTTCTCGCAAGTATCGGCATAGCATAGAGTCGTCACTGAGATCTCCTAGCGAGCCCAAAGAATCATACTGATTCTATCGGAGCCATCGACAAGACACCATTTATCGCCAAGAGATCAGTGGGTTGACGAGTCCCGTGGAGATCACTTTCTGTCGCTGAGACCACCCATGGTTGGTAAGACATCCTGTCGAAAGATCCATAGTCATACCGAGTGTCTTCTGTCATATCAGCTTCTGCTTTTGTCATCGAGACTCCATATTGAAGTCTCCCTACTTTTCCGAAAGTTCACTTTGAGTTTGGAGAGAGCTTGCTTGGTCGGCAAGACATCACGCCGATCCCACCCTCATTCTGTCCGAGCTCCTCCTTTCCTTCGCTGAGACTCCCGCCGATCGGGAAGACCTTGTGGCGACTTCATTTACCTTTGCTGAGAGCCTTCATTCTTGTTGGGGAGACCTTACATAGACTACATTTGCTACACCGAAAGGTCTCAATGCATTCTAAGTCGCCGAGACAAGGCAATTGTTACGCTGACAAGGATCTTTCATTATTTTCCATCGGCGAGACCGAAGGTCACTCGCCGAGATCTTACGGCAATCGCCCAAACCTATGCCGATAAGCACATCCTTCCGCCACCGATCGATGAGACAAAAGTGAACTCATGCTGAAAGAAAACCATTTTGCACACTGTCGGTAAGACCAAGAGAACTCGCCATGACCATATACCGACGCCTCAGCTCATGCCGAAAGATGCACTCTATTTCTCCAGTCAGCGAGACAAGAAAACCTCACTGAGACATAATGTCGATATCGCCTCCACGGTCGCCAAAATAATAGAAAAATCCTACTAAATGAAGAATACAGAAGACTTGTGGTCGTCGTGACATCGGATGAGTCTTGCCGATAGGAAACACATACTCATGCAAGCAGAAAATGTAACATGAGTCGGGGAAACAGTCACGGACCTACGCCGATAGGAACCAGAAAACAAAAAATGCAAGACCCAAGGGAACATATGATACAACATAGTAATGCCTTGCCTGATTGAGCCTGAGGGTGAAAATTTGGCAACAATTCTCATTATAGAGGACTTGAAGAAAGATAGAAAAGAATGGAGAGGAGAAGAAGTGCAGAAAGTAGCACTTGAAGAAGGAAATAGTGTTTAGAGGAGAGGAAAGTGTTCGTATAGGAGGAACTTAAGGAGACATCTTAGTCTCTTGATTTATTTACTAATAATATGTTTGAGAATGTGAATAGAAGTAAGAGGAAGGTTGAGAACTAGACCTTGAAGATGATAAGAGTACCCATAGACAAAGATTAAGATGAGAAAGAAAGGAAACAAGTTGCAATGGTATACCAAGTAGACCAAAGAAAATAGTTTGTAATAGAGGTACATCATAAGATACTTAAAGATGAAGAGACCTAGTTATTAAAGAAATGAAGGAAACCTACAAAAAAAAGAGATGAAAAACAATGACATCGAGGATGGAAGCAAATGGGGATAGTAGGCCAATGAAGAGTTAAATGTGAGTATGAATGTTGATTTTGATCATATAGGTGAAAATAGGAACGTAAACGTGCAAGTTAAAAAAGGGAAAAGACAATAAAAAGACCATGGATATAGGGTGCCAACTTGGTAGAAGAAACTTGTTAAAGACAGATAGTAGATAAAATGTAAACATGGGGTGGCTTATGATAGAGTTTGTGAAAGTAAATAGAAACAAAGGATGGAAGAAATGAAAAAGTTTCCAAGTAGACAAGAAGGTAGGCCAAGTGTACAAATATAAAGACATCAGCCCAAGAAGGTGGAAAAAAAATGTGGGCAGTGAAGCATGGGAAACTATTAGAGGAACACGGTATTTGTAAGATAAGGTGAAGAAGAGGACAATTCCAGTAAACAAAGAATCATGAGGAAGCTAGCAAAGGATGACAAGAGGACATTGTAGCATAGTATACAACAAGCGGTAATTTGTGTAGAACTCAAGAAGAAAGAAGGAGCATTAACACTCCATGAAGACGACATGTGTAATGCCCCCGCCACGAAACCCTAGAGGACCACACATTAATTCCTAAAAATGGAACAATTTTTTTTTTGAAAGTGCATTAAACACACTATTGCAAATGAAACATTAACAAAAATCTAACCTAAGTCCTCTAAGGTTCGTGACTACGCTACTCGATTCCCATTAACATAAACTAGCAAGAACTGAAAATCATTACATTAATTAAATTCTAACAACAATATGGAATTAGATCAAATCATCTCATTTAATTGAACAATCATAACATGTATTCAATAGAGATCATTTTGAATTAATCCATTTAACAATATAAACAATAACATCTTTTACATCGTACATTACATAAGAGAGTTCAACATCAATTTACATCATTACATTGACACATTTACACGACAATGTCTCCTCGTATACATGTGAGGAGAGTACATCAAAGTATGATACATGATACATCATATTATGGTTCAATACAAGTACATAAGTAACAATCCACATGAGCTAGTACAAACGCAGAAGTCTTCAATCCAGGAGAAGTCACCACAATCATGAACAAGGAGAGGGAACCCAATGGAGTACAATGCACATTACACCTCACCATGTGGAACCCTAAGGTCCACCCCCCATGCTAGGAGATAGTGAAAGGGTCCTACCACCACAATCAGTCAAGAAACATAGACAACCTAAGGGATAACATGACATCAATGGACAAGTACAGTACAACATCAAACGATAGTACACTAATTATAGAGGCACACAACATCAAGGAAAACAAGAGACAGAAATATTAGGTTGTCGCAGGAGGGAGTGTCATTGTATGGTCCTTACATGGGTTACCCTGGAAGTCTATCACTAGTCGTCGACCCCCATCTATGGTTATCCTGATAGTCTCCTACTAGCCGCCGGCCCCATAGGGTGACACATGTGGAGCCAATCTTCCTTTCATGAGGAAAAGGAAGATGGCCTTGCCAACCAAGCCTTCCCAACTCATCTCAAGCCTAAACGAGCACTTGAACCATGAGTGAGGCATTCACTTATTTTGATTAGTGTGATTACTACCCAACCCCCTCGTTCATTTTAGGTTATCACTTAATTACGAAACTCCCACATGGGTTACCCAGGTGCCACTTTGTCCACTGGCCCCCATTGAGATCCACTCCCATACTAGCAACTAGGAGACCAAAAGAATAAAAAATAGTAAAGCCAACTTGAACAATCAAAAAATATCACTAACATATACAAATAGGCAAGGCATATCCCTTCTTGCACATACGTTCCAACCACATTGGTGAATAATCGCATTCAATACATAAACCACTATCTCAACATGAATAATCACAAACTCCATCAAATAGAAAAACTCTTCCTAGCCTCTAGAAGACCTCCAATATCCCCCACACACAATGATTTAAGCATTTGAACAATAGCCACGATCATTCTCATTCAAAAGCATTCACATTACTACAAATAAACAACCCAGATCTCAACAAAATCATGGGAAACATAATAATCTATAATGCATTCATTTCCAGTTTCAAAATATTTACCTTAAACAAAAGATAATCATTATCACATACTAATCCTTCATTTATTCTAAATACAATTACATCAATCTTATACCTAATGTTTTCCCTTATTTTATTCATTTAAATACAAATACATAAAAAGCAACAGTAACCCTTTGCATGAACACAATACATATACATATACAAGTTTAACAAACATACATGTTAATTTATCAATAATTTAAATTTTTATCTATTATTCAAGCTCAATGTAAACTATAACAATAACTAAGGGGTTAAGATATCAATGTCCAAGTGGAGAAGAGAAGATAGAAGGTTGCTTGAAAGGAAATATTATATAAAATAATGTATTTAAATGTGTGAAGGCTAGGACGATAAGTATTGTTTTGGGTAGAAGGTTATGATCCGAAAAACTCAAATGAAGGTCTAAGTTATCTTTAATGTGAATATTATTTATGCAACTCTTAAATGGCTTTGTCACAATTTTGTAACATATTTATTTATGATGATTAGTTATACATAGAATGCTTATAGGAAATTTAAAAGGATTATCAAACATAGCAAAAATTAAATTAATGATGATCAATTCAATAATTGTATGCAGCATATAAGTATTTCATTATTACATTTATTTATAAAATTTATAATATACTTATTATGAAGAGGCATGTATAAGACTACCTCATATTATTGACTAATATTCATTGTTTTAATTATCATCATTGAGACATCCCTCTATGGGTTTAAAATCTTATGGGTGGTTGCTAAAACTTTACTTTAGTATTTCAATTAAACCAAAATTCTAAACCGGTTTGGGATATACATAAGAGGAGCCAATTAACACAAATAAAAGAGTGCAGTGAAAGTATCATATGGCACATACTTTTATTTCATACTTGCAGATCCAAAATCTAGTTGAGAAGCAAAGCTCAACCTTTGAATGTAGCTTCCATTGGCCTGTGAAATAGTTTGTAGGGAAGGATGCTCTGTAGAAGATTGGGGACAAATGAAACTTGACTGGGAGGTCTTTAGTCTACAACTTGGCCTAACTGGAAGAGTTAAGAAAACAGTGGTTCAATCACGGCTCCCAAATATAGTTGATCCTCTAAAAATTCCCATGGTTCCAGTGAAGAGTAAACAAATAAACATTGATTTCTATTTCCAAGATTAGGCATGCAAATTAAAGGATAAATCCAAATGATAAAATCTTGAACAGATGCATGCTTACAACACATAGACTAAGGCAGTGATTAGAATCCACCAAATGCAATTAAAATTCCATTTTCTGAGAGGGGTTGGTGGCCAATTTCGCAACTATCAAGAGTTTTGTTTTGGTAAGTAGCAGTTTAATATAAGTGGTTGGTAGCAGGGGATTTAAAAGTGGCATGCAACAATTGCATCCGATAACTAGTGGTTTCACAGTTGCCATTATTGGAAAGCAGCGGTTTCATAGTCACTGGTATTTGAAAGTGACGGTTTGTCATAACAAACAGACTATTGGCACCCCCAAATCCCTTAAATTGACTACTCAAATCAATTGCTCAGTTTCCATTTGGATTTATGCAATTCTATATATCTATTTCAAATGCCATGAAGCAATGAGGAGAAAAAAATGGGACAAGAATTTTGTTTCACAAATTGTAGCGAGCAGAAGAGAATGTATTTGAGCTATCGTTAGATCTTAGGAATTGAACTTACTCTTGTTTAAGATGGGCGTGTGCCCTTTATGAGGCCTAAGATATAATCTCAGATTTAATAAAAAAAAAAATTGAATTAATACACCAATGAATAAATCAAGAAAGGATAAGAGGTTGGAAAATGAAAGCAACAAGGCATATCCAGATTCAATACTTTATTTGTTGTCATAGGGAAGAATTTACAAAATAGAGACCAACTGATATAATAAGGAGAATACAAATATTGTTACAGGTTAAGTATGAAGCCATTTCTAGGAGAGTTGAAATGATTTCAGATGACACATTTATTCATTGTTTCCCTTCCAGGTCAATATTTTTAGACAAGTTTCATTTCAAACAACATTCACGATCAATCATTTATTTTAAAAAAGAGAAGAATATTTCTAGAGAAAAGAACCTAGAATCACTCGAATGATTGGGAAAAGAGTTGATGTCGATTCAAAGTTCCAAGCTGTAGATCTCCAAATCCCCAAAAGCCCCAACAAGTTCTCCAGTAATCCAACTCAAGAACCCCCTAAGAAATATTTTCTAGAATCTAAAGAAACAGCTCCAAGAACAAGAAAACTCCCACACACAAAATGCCAAAATAGTTTCCCCCCCTAAAAAATAATCCAAAAGCCCCTCTATCAGTTAACTCCCACTACTTTATTTATTATTCTCCACCATCTATAACTGCATCCCCTTCTTTAATTTAATTAATTTACTTTCTTTTAATTTTCCCACCATTCACAACTACCACTAAATATCTTTATCTTTTATAATTTTAACCATATCTTATGATTTACACACAATAATCAAAAAATTAAAATATTAATTTTACTAATTTATTATTTCATATAGTTTATTTGCACAATCACAACAACTTAATATATTTATTTAAATGTTTCATTTTAAACCATAAATTCCAATTTATTAAAACCAAATAAATACTTTAATAATAATTTATTTAATTGATACTTCAATTATATATAAGCTTTTATTTAATTATTCCAAAGCCTTTTAAATCTGATAATCTCTATTTTAACGAAATAATCAAACAAAGGCACAAACAAGTACATTACTCAATGAACATACTATCAAGCAATACCTGACTATACTATGAAAAAGAAGACAAAACAACAATGATAACACAACTCAAACTGAACTTACAAATGGGGTGTGACACATGGATACTCATCCTCAACGAGGATGACGGCTCAACGTGGGGGACGCAATGCTACCTCTGAATCAACAACCTCCATTGGGATTAAGGAATACTCAAACCTGGAAATTTAGGTGGAGTCAATGCCTAGTACTTACAACCTACAACAAACCATATGGTCGAACATGTACGTAAGCAAACAGTCAATCACACCGTGAAGGGAGAATTGCAGTGTCGTAGAACACTCGCAAGCGAGTGATGCGACCTTATTCCCCTTCACCAATACATTGACACACAATAAACTGATATCAAATCATGATAAAACATACATCTAAGAATCGCATAACACTCATATCAATGATAGCTCACATAAACTATTAAACTAATCCACTAAGCATGATATAAGCATAAACATCAGATATAAATGTGTCATCATAATTGTGCGTCAAAGTGTCATAACATCCAAGTAATTGTCAGAAGCGGAAAGCAAACTGATAGGCACTAGAACATGACAATGGACCTTGAAGAAAGGAAAAAGGATGAGAATGAGGTAGCAACTTGGATGAAGTTGGAGGAGAGTACATACAATGTGGAAGGTAAACAAGTTGATTTTGATGTTGGTATTTTTAAATTTTGGAATGAAATTTTTTGAAGGAAAGAATTTTAAAGAAGAAAATGATAAGGATGTGGAACTAAATAGTGACAATGAGATATTAGAATGTGAGATGGAGTTGTGGAGGCTTGTGGATGAAAAGACGTGAGAAGGGAAAGATACAAGAAGAAAAAGGAAATAAAAAATAGGCAGATTGAAAAGCATAGAATGAATAAATATGAGTGTGGAATGGGTTCGAAGAATGAGTTGGACAAGAGGAATGGGAAGAAAAAGTGAACAGTAGAAGAATGGTATGATAAAGGCATGGGGAATGAAGAAGGAAAAGAAAAGTAAGAAAATTTAGAAGCAAATATAATTGTAGCGAAGATTACAAAAGATGAAGGAAAACAGACTCATGGCGGGAACATGAAAGAGATGGAATTAGAAAGAGGAGCAGTAAACAATAACAATGCAGATGATGTGTGGGCACCATTTTCTAAGATAGAAAAAGAGTAGAGGGTGAAGATTGCTAATGAAGATATCAATACAAGTAAGATAGAAAAGGATATAGAAATGAAGGTTGTAGTTGTTAACAAAAAATTTGGTGCAGTGATTAAAATAGAGGTAAATATGAGTTTCTTCCATAAGAATGTTGTTATGTATTATTTTTCTATGTTGAATGATACAGAGTTTGGACATGAGTTTGGAATAGTGTATGCAGATTTTAGTGGATACATTGGGGGTT
>VDFB02298066.1:0-24232 GCA_007258455.2 Sequoia sempervirens
CAATTTTGTCCCTACACCAAGTTCGAATGTTGTCTTACCACAGATGGACAATTTCGATGGCAACTTTGCTGCGGAATACTTTGAACCCGTTATTGAAGAAAAAGAATACCTCAGTCACTACTCTGTTGCAGTAAATCATGGAAGACACTCTTTGCCTGTGTTTACAGGTGCTTTGCACTTGTCAGTGAAAAAGGAAGAAGAAGAGGCGGAGAACTGAAGAGCAAATTAATGAAGTAGTTGCAATTTCCACTTCTATAAATTCACAAGAGAATGCTAAAGCGGTTGCTCAGGACTCATCTTTAACAAATTTTGACATTGTAAACTCCATGATGAAGACCAAGGTTAAGATTTCACTATTGGAGTATCTTCGTGATCATCTTGAGTAGTTGGACAAAATAATACATGTAAAGAAAGAAGCTTCAATTCAACCTACATTGCTCGAGTCATCTGTTCCAGCGAAAGAAAAGCCTAAACCTTTCCATATATCTTTGTATATAGGAGGATTTAAATTGAGGAATTGTATTATTGATTTAGGAGCCTTAGACAACGTCATGCCTCTACAAGTGATGAATGCATTGGGAATTTCGTGCACTAAGACGCAGGACAAGTGTTATTCAATTCAGTCTAAGTCGGTGCCATTGGTTGGACAATTTGAAAGACACTCAAGTAAGGTTGGCGGCTTGTCCTGGGAAAAGGTTAGTGATGAATATCCTAGTGGCTGACATTCCAGCCAGCTATGGGATGTTGAGCCGGTGCTTCTGTAGAGATCTTGGTGGTGCAATGTAGTTAGATTGGTCATCTGCAACCATTCCTGTAAAGGAGGGAAAAATCAAGATAGAACTTGAGCTCAAATCTTGATGCATAGTGGTGAAAATCCCAAACCCCTCAGCCTAAACTCTATATCAAGAAACAGGTCTTGGTAATTATGTGATGCTGTCAGAGATAGAACTAAAGACTAGAACATTGCTTGTCCTAAAAAGAGACTGACAAAAGATACAAAGTTACGAACAATTCAATTCAATGGGGGTTATTCAACGGTAGGTTTAGAAGCAGGGGAAATAATCATCTCCCCTAAAGGACAGTTGCACCCATTTGCACATTTCTTGCAATTGGAATTCGTTGAAGTTGAAAAAGAGGTGCTTTGGTTAGGCCTCAAAAATGCCGAAGACATGGGAATCAAACTCCTATGTGTTAAAGGGGATGTGGAGTTGATCGACGAGCCAATCAAAGGATATTTCTAGGTCAGAAAGGATCACTTACGACATTACTGAAATCGAGTTTGGAACATGATTGACTAGTTTGAAGAGTTTGACATCAGAGACATCCCAAAGATGGACGACAGAAAAAATGATGCCTTAGTGGTCTCCGCTCCCTTCCTTGCGCCATATTTTGATTGTTGTCAAGGTGCCTCTTCTTGGATGTATGAAGATCTAAGAATCTTCATCCCGAAAGATTTGTCTCCTACAATACCCATTAGAAGAGAAGTAAAGCCTTTCAGGCAGAAATGACATCCTTCGGGGATTGAGTAATTTTCTTTTGTTTTCGTGATGTGTTTCCCCTTTCCGTAATGTGTTCGTTATGTTGTGTTTCCCCTTTCCTTGTTAGTTTTGTTGTGTTTTAGGTGATTAGGCTTCTTGTTTTAGGTGATTTTTAGGGAAGTTCCAACTATTAGGTGATTCCAGGAAGTCCTGTCATAGGTGACTTAGGGAAAAATCTTGTTCTAGGTGATTAGGGAAATATTGCTGACTCTGATACCCAATGGATAAGGCACTGGTCTATGCTTAAAAATTCAAAGAGTCCTTGGTTCTCCTATGCCGTAAGTATTCGACATGGTCCCTAGACAGAGCCAAATGTTGTACCCCAAATTAAAAATTTTGCTACGCTTAGGCATTTTGGAAAAATGGTCAAAAGTCTTGTTAAAAAATTGTCAAAAAAGGTCGAAAATGGATTTTGCATGTCATACATGTGGGTCAAAAACTCAAAATTTTCAAAATCTGAGGATCTGGGTCTGCTCAAAGCGACCTTGTCTACAAAACCCAAATCTTAGATTTTTGACCCTAAAATTTAGTAAATTTTCTAAAAATAGACTTTTTTCTGGGTGTTTTTGGGTTTCTTCTCAAATGGATGCTAGCAAAATTTTCTATAAATAGAAAATTTTTAAAAATAGAAAGTTTGACTCCAGGGGTTCAAACTGATTTTAATTGGCTTAAAAAACTTCCTCATTAGGCTGGTCTAGTCAGAATCGTCAAAAGATCAGTTTTTTCCTAGTGGGTCTATTCTACTTTTTCAGGAGCTCCAAGGTCATTAATGGAGGTTGCTCAACTGCCAGGTGTCAGATTCAAGGTATCAAGCATTGCACAGATCAAGAAACTGCAACAAATGATGAACATGTACACAAAATGAAGAATGGAGGGAAGCTAGAAAATCTTGAAAATTGCAAATTTTTGGCTAACACTGGAGAGTTCAGGCACCCCAGCTTAGTCTAGGTGCCTAGGATTTTGTGCCTTACCCATTTTTCCATCTTGGCAGTCAAGGCATGAAGCGGTGACCGAGGAACGAGGAAGAAAGTGAAAAATGTGAAATAAAAACTAAGTCTGGCAAGCTTAGGCGCCCCAACTAGGCAGGGATGCCCATGATTTCAAGGCATTAGATGTCAGAATTAGGGTTTTGTGCCTCCAGGACATCTTGTTCAGAATCTTCTCAGCTTTGCAGTGGATCCATCAACATAGTCATCAGATCAATCAGTCAGTTAGAATTGTGGATCGAATGGAGAAGTCTCAATAGAGAAGCAAAATGCAAATCATGAAATTGTTAGAAAATATTCTAACTCTGGGTATTTTGGGCGCCCCAGGTAGCTAGGGGTGCCTAGGGTTTTGAGCCACCTAATTCAGTGATTAGGGTTTGCATGTATTTCCATTTGTCTTTAGAATTCTGCTAGCTTCGTAGTAGATATCCTAGCCAAATCATCAGACTTGTCAGTTGCTAGCAAATTGAGATCAAATAGAGGACATAACATGAGTGTTCAAGTTTGAAGGATGAAATTCTCATAAAAATGGCTAAGGTTGGAGATCATCAGTGCCCTGGGAGATAGGTGCCCAAGCTTTTGGGTCATTAAATGGATGAATTAGGGTTTAATGCCTCCAATATGTTCTCTTCAGTTTTGAAGCAGCTCTCCAACAGAACCATCGACAAATCCATTAGAGGTGTCAGTCACTAGATATTGAAGACGGAACAGAGGGATGGAATTGAGCAAAGATGAAAATTTCAAAATAAATTCTAAGTCTAGATGAGTTAGGTGCGCCAGTAGCTAGGGGCACCCAAGGATTTGAGGTCCTGAAATCAGTTTTCAAGAGATATCACTCCTAGAAGACCCCCCTCAGAATTCATCAGGCTATCCAACGAGTCCAACCATTAGTTCATCGAACACCTTGATCATCCAGAAATGAGAATGCATTAGAAGATCAAAAAACAAGCAAAAATTGAAGATTATCAAAAAATGGCTATCTTTGGTGATCATGGGCGCCCAGGTGGCCAGGGGCGCCCATGATTTTGAAGGTCAAGATGATATTTTTATCCGTAGAAGCCTCTAGGATGATCTCGTCAAATTCACTCAAGCTCCGCAATGGATCAGTTGGCTAGTTCACATCATCAACCTAGCCTCTAGAATTCAATGTCAAATTGTGGTCAAAATAAGCTAAATTTGGGAAATTCAAGAAAATGGCTATGTCCTCCAAGGGTGTCCAAAATTTCATGCCTTAGAGAAATTTTCCAAAATTTCATCTTTCAAAAAAAAAAAAGGAAAAAGTGCCCAAGTTCGATGCACCTAATTTAGGGTTTCACAACTCTAAATTTAGGAAACAAAGCAATTCTCAACCTCAAAACTTATTTAAGAATGCCTTTGCATTCATTCTTCACAATTTTTGCAGGTGGCGTCCAAGGCAAGAGAGGAGGAAACTTAAAATTTTATTCATTTCAAGATTTGAAGGCCAAAACCCGTTGCTTTTTCAGAGTTCTTCATATTTTCTGGATTAGCACACAAAGGGGTTCGCTTTTTCATGCTTTATTTTTCTAGGGCATCAATTTTCAGAAGGAGGAGGCTATCTTTTTCAATTTTCAGCAATCTAGGTTAGCTTGGTTCATGATTCTGAACGATTTTGGAAAAAATTTCAATTTTCAAGAACTTGCTTTTTTCTTGCATGTCCAAGAAAACTTCACTATTTTCAACATTTGATCAATTAGGTCCTCTTGCAACATGATTCTGCACAAAACCCAACTCTCAACTTTTTTCAGAAAAAAATAAAAAATTAGGGTTTCAGTTTTGCAACCAGCCATCGACAATTTTAAAAAACGAATGATCTAGGTCCTTCTTGCAACGAGATTTTCTACAAAATGCATATCTCAAATTATTTTTAAAAAATCGGCCTGTTTGAAGAAGAAAAATCAGCAAGCTAAATTTAGCTTTTGTGCAGAACTTGTTTGAGCATAGTCAAGTTAACAGTCAATCTTCAAGTTTTTCAGTATGGAGTACTCTCCCATCAAATTCAAGACCAAATTAGTGTTGTATCATAATTTCATCAAAACCTGTGAAACTAATTTGCATCATATAAAACCAGTGTTCAATTTACGTGCTTTGGAAGACGCATGAAATGTTGCAGTTAGACATCTTGGTCATTTTGGGTTTTTTGCAGCCTTAGGCCGGACAATGTTGAGAAGTGGTGTGAGCAAAAGGACAAGTATTGGAAAAGAGTTGTACAATACTCTTCTGTTGGAAATCAAGAGAAGTGTCAGAAACATAAAGTTGTAGAGCCACCAAGTTATCAATTAGTGAGTCATCTTTTGGGGCAGTGATGTTTTTCAAGAATAGAACTCATAAAGCAGCTGAAAATGTGAAAGATTCTCTAAGTTCAATTGCAGAAGGTGAAGAGATCTTGGAAAAGCGGAATTTTGCTATAGATAGTATTGATGCTCTTGATAGAGATACAGTTTCCCGCTTTTTGGCGGATGTGGTTGAGATTTAAAGCAACAACTTTCTCCCAGCTTTCTTTCCATTCTTATTTCATACTTTCTTTCTATTTTTGGTTCATGCTTATCCATTCTTTGAAGGAGAAAGAAAACAAGTTGTAATAGTTGGCACTTTCCCTGTTTTTATGCTTTCATAGGTTATTAGATGCTTATCTTGTTTTAGTTTTAGAAATAAAGCTCGCATGTTGGCAAGTCTTAGTTGTAAAAGCAAGAATATTTTAGGGTTCCCTACTCCTCTGCTTGTGTATAAATAAGGGCAGCCTTGCCCATTTATCTTTAATAGTTATTGTGATAGCAAATTGCTGAGCCTATTTTTCTTGCAAGTTGTTGTTGTTCAGTTTCAGTTCACTTAGTGTAAGAGAAAACTTGCATGCCTCTTTTAGTTGCAAGTTATTGTTCTGTTCTCGTGTTACTTGTGTCAATGTACTCTGGTTGATCGCTAAGCTGTATGCCTATTTTGCTACAATCCTGCTGTCCCAAAAGTGTAATCTTTTGTTCTTGAGATTTGAGAAAATAAAGTCTTGTGCCTACTTTGTTGCCCTAATATAATGTCTCAGGTTTCCGTTTTATATGTTCTGCTTATATGATCTTTATTTTAGCTGGCATTGAAAGTATAGATGTACGTTGGAAGAAAGTTTGTTTAAGTATTTGTGTCAAAGAATCCTTCCATGTCCATTTCTAACTCTCATGCTTTGTGTTTACTTGAGTAGTTAGAAACTTCATTAGAGTAGGTTTAGTCGTAGTTGAACTTCTAAAAGAGAAAATCTTAGCTACGACGCTTGAGTTTTATAACCTTGTGCTCTTAGCTGAACAAAAATATTGGCAAATTAGTTTTAGTTTACTTTCTTTAAGCAACATCAGCAAAGAGGGAGCTTCCCCTCCTAATTCGAAGAGCAGTTAATTTGTGCATAGCTGTCCGTTCCTAATTCGCATACCAGAGTTGCAAATTGAAACGCCAACAGTATCCCATATCTGTACATTCCTATCATGGAACTGTCACAATGAACTTTTTTCTGTTCATATGAGTATCATTGAGGAAGTAATTCATGTCTTCACTTCTTTCTTTATATATGTGGCACTTTAAGGTCTCTTCACTAATGTATAATCCAATAATCTGAAATCTTGTGAACCTCTGTTTAAGGCTGCTATTTCAGTCTACTTTTAAAAAAGCATTTCATGGTTTTTTGCTCAAGTGCTAATACAGTTTCCCTTCTTTCGAAAACGCAACAGCAGAATTTATTCTTGTTTTGTTGATCTATGTACTTATCTTTTGCATTTTAATAGAAAATCTTATCATCAGCTCCTAAGGAAGACAGTATGGGGAGGCCTAAAGGTTCAATGCTGGAAAGATCTTTCCAAGAGTTGGAAAAGAGTGTTGCAGAATGTAAGTCTATAATTTTTTTTATCTTGTTAGGTGCAATCCAGCATCCTCAACATATGAACCTGTAATTTGATTGGCAATATGAAGCTTTCTTATTGTCAATTGCAACAGTGTGCCCAACTATGATGAACATTCAAGAGAAAGATCAGTCATCACAAGGAGCAAAAAGACGGTTGCCTGCACTTGTCAAACAGAAGCTTGCTAAAGTAGCAATATTAGCAGTATGGAAGACACTACACCTTTAAATCACCAAATGAGAATTTAACATTGGTTCTGTTTTTATCATCTACATTTTATTTTTGTGTACTGACACATGCTGAATTTTAGTAAAGGAAAATCTGATTAAATTTTGTTTTGAAATTTCAATTAATATCTGCATAAATTGCTGGGAAGATTGATGGATTGCATTTTGGTTCTTAAAGCAGATGAACCAAGGGAAAATATCAAATAAATTGATTGATCGTCTTATGAACATTGTTGGCCACACAATTCAGCTAAAGATATTGAAGGTAAGCAAAATAACTTTCACTCCAGTGAACATTGAGTTATGGTTAATAAAAAAATTATGCAACATTCTGAAAGAAATCAAGTGCCTTCGTTTTATGTTTTTCAAATTTGTCTGTATAGGAAAAGTAAGATTTACTATATCCAAATATTCATGCCATAAAGGCATCAGAAAAGAAAACATAACATGCCATTGAGGCAGTAGAACATCTGATTAGACATAGTCATGTGACTATAGTAGTCACATAATCTACATCTTATTTTTATCGTATGTTGTTATTTGAATATATCTCTTAGTTTATATCATATTTTTATTGTGTGTTTTTGTTATTTGAACATCTTGTGTGTCTAACTTCCTGTATAAGCTTCCTTGTTCTAAAAGCTGATTGTACATGCATCTTTTCATAGAAGCTTCCATTTCTTTTTCTTTTGTCAGAGATTCCTTTTGTATAGAAGTTTCTTTCTAATGCTATTTAAATTGTATAAATACCTAATACATTACTGTCCAACATGTATGGTTGTGGCTGGTTCCTTTGCTCTTTTTCTTCCTTGCAACTGCAGACCATTTGTCCAGGTTTTAAAATAAAATATTCCTCCATCCCCATTTTTATGTTCACCGTTCACTGTTTGCCATTCCTTCAAGTCCATGCTCCATGAGTTATCCACAGCTTCGAGGAAGTTTGAAGGTTGAGGGTTCGAACCATTCAGCACTGTTTAACTTTAGCCTATTCCACTTTCTATCCAAGTTCAGTCTATTATTTTTTGCATGCTCTAGCATATTAACCAGTGTTACCCTGAGTTTCCGGGACGGGGACAGGGACGGGGACGGCAGGGGAGGGCGGGATATGTCCCCAAGTCGTCAAATTTTCAAGCCAATTTTGGGGACAGCTAGGGGATGGCAAAGGGGATGGCTATATAAAATATAGGGAAAATTTAAAATATGTAGGGAAATTTTAAATAATCATATGAAAACAATGATAAAGCATGCATATATACATTATAGAACCTTAACATATACTGGCCCAAAGCCACCTCTGTTCCAGCACTCAAACTGAACTGGAATAACTGAAAATGATTAATGGACCTAGAGCTGCTGTGCTTTCAGCTTTGTCATTGACAGTGATATGGAGAGGCTGGAAGCATATGAAATCCTTCGCTACAGCTGGAGGGGGTTTAATACAATTTAGGAGGCGAAATTAGTTGTTTCTGGGTTTTGTTTGAGTGCAGTGACCAGCAGACCTGCACATCAGCCATTGTTCAGTTTACAGATCTGCAATAATCAATTTGACACCATTTCTGAGTGCTGAGTGAAGCTGGGCACTCACTGAGCCTAATGCTATAGCAGGATGACAGACTTGCAGCAGTAATATTAGTAAAATCAGGCCTATATTTGAACAATGCAAAAGAATGGTGTTGTAGGTTTGCTGACTTTGCCCAAAACAATTGAAAAATGTGAAGCATGCATCTTGGATAAACAACAAAGAGAGCCGTATCAAAAATCAAATTGGAGAGCTAAAATAAAATAGCAGTTGATCCACTTTGATTTGTGTGGTGTCCACTTCTAGTTCCTTTTGGTGGTGGTAATAAGTACTTTATGTTGTTTATTGATGACTATAGTGGAATTTTTGAAGCAAAAATTAGAAGCTTTGGAAACATTTCAAAATTTTCCCACAATGGTTAAAAATGATGCACAATCCTATATTGGCACATTGAGGACTGCTAATGGTGGTGAATGCGTGTCAAAGGTGTTTGAAGACTATCTCAAGAAAAATGGGATCAAGCATCATCTCATAGTTCTTCATAGTCCTCAACAAAATGGAGTAGTTGAAATGATGAAAAAAATAGTGATGAATATGGTTTAGGCAGTGTTGTATTTCAAAGGAGTAAACTTGCATTTTTGAGTAGAAGTAGCTCAAACAACAGTTTATCTCCATGCAATAGGTCACCTTCAATAGCTCTTCAAATGAAGACTCTAGATGAAATTTGTTGTGGTCATCTTCTGTTAGTGTAGCATCTTTGTGTTTTAGGATCCACTTGCTATGCATTGATTTTCAAGGAGAAAAGGAACAAGTTCAGTCATAAGAGTAAAAAATACATCCTTCTGGAATAATTAAAATCTGCAAAGGTCTACAAACTATTTGATGAGGAAAACAAAAAATTTCTCATTGGAAGAGATATTTTCTATGAATCCACAAAGGACACAATTGACATTTATTGACAGTTGAGTCAACTTGAAAAATTTGCAAAATTTGATGTTTCAAGGAGAATAATATGGAGATTCCAAACATTAAGTGGGGGGACATATAAGTTGGAATCTATTGAATTTATTTTTCCTTTAGTAATTGAAAAAGAAACTCCTTGTAAGGAAGAAATCAGAACTTCATTCTAAGATGAAAACTTGTTTTTGAAGCAACAACTAGAAGATGATGAGGCACCAATTATTTTGCAAGTAACACGCAGATGACAAAATGGGCTACATAGACATTGAAAGATGTCATACTTGATGAAGCTGGAAAAACATGCACTAGAAGCGCATACAAAGCCAAACAACAAGAAGAAAAGCCCTTGGAAGAGAATCAAGATAAGATAGCAAAGTTTACCTTGGGAGGGCATTTAGAAGAAGAAATCAATATTGCTTTTGCTTGAAAATCAACTTCCTTCAAACAAGCTGTAATGTCCCCTTCTTAGCAGTGATTAGTGCAGTTGGCCGTTAGCTTTTTCCAGAGGCCTGTAGGCTAGTCGAAAGCAGAAATTAGGGTTTCCTATTTTCTAGGAGCATGTTTTGGCAGTTTTGGAGGCTTGCATGTTGGAATTTTGCAATTTGAATTCTGGATTCCTTTAGGGTTTTCAGAGAGCTTCGCAATGGTGTGACATGCAACTAGATCGAGTAACTTTTCCGGACTTACTATTTTTAGTAAGTTATGACGGCTACTCAGGATATGGTTAAAATGCATTTGGACACACTTACTATTTTTAGAAGTATGCTATTGTGATGAGCCAAACTGGCTCAGCTCTGTCTCAACTGCTAAAACTGTCTGTTTTTGTGTTTTTGTTTGTTTTGATGAATTTTAACAAGAAAATATGGAAGTGTGCCAGGCATAAAATGGTGCTAAAACTTAAATTAAAGCAAAAATAGGGAAATTGCCATTGTATTAAGCATTAATCAATTGCTATAGATAGATTGCAAACAATAGACATACCCGAAAATCTCCAGATTAATTAAATAAGGTAGATCTGTACATGCCAAGCAAGAAATGCTAAAAATGGAGAAAAGCAATGTCCACCTCCAATACTGGATTTCTCCCACTCATAAATACCCAAGGCTTTGGAAGAACAAGGCGTCCAACACTGAGCCAAGAAAGGAGCCAAAAGAGAGGTGTTTTAGCCTCTTGCTTCACACGCCCTTGCCAAAGAGAAACACACCATCCAAGAAGAATGTACGACTATTGTAGGAAATGTATGACCTTTACTAAATGCTGACAAATAGAGGAAAGATGGCGCCAAAAGAACAAACCCCTTTCCGTTATTGTAAACTAATGAAATATTGAATATAAATTCTTTGGTGAGGATCAAATGGACTTTTGAATTGAAGCCCTCCCTGTAGAAAAGATTCAGTTGGTCTTTCACAGCTTCAAGTTTGCAAATCACTGAAGATTTCTCATTCTCCAATGGTTGAAAATTCACTATAACCCTTGTCTCAGACAAATGCACAGAGGAGCAAAATGGAAGCAATGTCAAATAATCATATGGATGAAGTTGAATTGCCTCTTTTTGCCTTATATGCCCAAAAGGCACAACTTCCAAGAAATCACACCACTTTTGCCATTTAAATACATTTTAATGTATTTAATTCCTTTCCATAGTTTGGGCACACATATTAATGACTTAAGTGAATTTTGATTTCCACTTTAACATTTAAGTCATTAATTTATAATATTTCAAGTGGGTTTTAATTATTATAAAGTCAAATAATAACTTTATAATATATCAATAGATGATAAATATCCAACCACTAAAATATTAATATCTCCCTCAATTCTTAGTGTTTTGATGTGCCGTCAGAAGCTGACAAACACTGAACTACAAAGGCCTGCACTGAGCCCAACACTGAACTGAAGGGGTGGAAATGACTAAATCCACCATACTCTGCCACTGATATCCTGTATCCAACACACTAGCCTATGAGGATCAAAATAATAGGCCAACCCATCATAAAACAAGATCACGCTAAAAAGGGGACATTACAGCTATTTATAGTAAGTGCTATTTTTAGCAGGGTTTCAACAGGTCAGTTCAGAGGCTATTTCAAGCAAGTCAGTTTGAGCAGTTTGCTCTCCCGCACTCTTGGAACTCATTTTTGGTAAATTCAATATTTGGAGTTAGGAATTGCTCGTACAAAGTGAAAATATAATCACCTAAAATAGGAAGGAGCGCTCCTATTGGAACAGTTATTTTCAGGGTGCATAGGGTGTTTTCGCCCATCAGTTTGGATGTCCATCTTTGTGACCTTGAGACATTTGTGAGAGTCCTTCTCTCATTTTGGACATGTCTGGTGGCCAATGGAGTTAAGTAATGCAATTACAGTATTTAGAGAGTTGATGTGGGAGTTTGATTTGGGAGGGTTGAATTTTGATTTGAGGAGAAAAGGTTTCGCAAAACCAAGGTGTTGGGCTTCATTGTTGATATCCATGAAAAAATATAACGAAGTGCTGCCAAATTGGTTACTCACACGCTTCAAGGAATGCATACCTCCTAGCAAACTTAGCTTCTTGCTTGAAAGATAGCAACTAGCTAAGAAAATGACTGTTCTTTACTCTAAAGAGCGGATGGAGCTTATTGAGATGAAGATGTTTGAGGTTTTCTGAGGTTTTGGAGTGTTTTTCTCAGTTTACAGGTTGCTGGTTAATGTATTGCTGAAGAAGATTTTTAGTCATAGGTCTTTGTGTGATTTTATTTTGCTTCTGGGTAGTTGCTCATTCCATTCCTTTGCCCTGGGTACCCTTTTGCAGATTTTCAGATTTTATCTTGAAGTATTGAATTTTCTATTGGAGGTCGCCCCTCTTTCTAGGCCGTACCATGCCTGTAGATGCTTTGGAATTTGTGCATAAATCATTGGTGGGTGTTTGATGCAATTTTAGTGTCTAGACTTGGGTGCCATCTTCCCTAGTTTCATTTGCATCTTATTTCAACTCCATTAGAGAAGTATTGGAGGAGTTGTGAGCATTTTGTTGTGTTCTAGGCTTGCTGGTTTGAGTTTTTTGTGTGTTGGTTTTTCGTATCAGATTTCTAGAAGTTCTGTTTTTTGGCTTGTTTCCATAGTTGAGAGTTTGAGAAGTTTGGAGAATCATATAATAACATTTTGCAGAGATTGGGCAGCTATATTTCATTGTAATTTTGCAGATTATATCATATTGTAAGACTGTTATCAGTAGTACTGATTCAGTTATCTTATTTCTGCAACTTTACCTTTGTAATTCCCACGATTGTGGAAGAGACAGGCCTCATCGTCTTTACTTTTTAGCATTTACATTTCTGTATTGTCTCCTGAACAAGTGGAAGGAGTCGGCAAGCCGCCCAACTCTTTACTTTCAGTACTTTGTATTTTTCATCTTGTTGATCGGCTGAGCCATCAAACTACTCCCGTTGAATAAGTGGTCGAGTTGCATAAGCATTGTAATTTCCAACACTTTTCAGTTTATATGCTAACGATCCTTGACACCATATGCTATCACCTCGTCCACACTAGGATCTTGGCGAACATTCTTGGTGAGGGTTACTTTTCAGCTGGTTATTTGGTTTTGCTAACACTAATGGGTGAAGTGCTGTGGCAAAAATTTGAAAAAAATTGTAAGGGCGTTATTTGAGTGGTGGCGTTATTTGAGTGGTATCGGAGTCAAGATCCTGCCATCATGTGACAATTAGAGTTCAGTTGTCAGATGAGTGACAGAGAAGTCGGATACTACACTAGTGGGCAAGCAAGAACTCAATATCAAAATCCACCAGTTCCAGAGGCAAAGACATTTTCAGAGGCTTTCAAAGATGCTGGTAAAGCAGTTGAAAACATGTCAGAAGGTCCTAGACTTTCAATGGAAGAAAGGGAAGCTAGAGCTGAAAGGAAATTTGATGATATGATAGATATGATGTCATGTTTGCTAGCAAGGATGGATTAGAGGGTGACTCAATATCAGTCTCGACCTCAACAAAACAATGTTGGAGAAAATAGTGGTATCAATGGTAACAATGGTTTGGAGGTCAATGGAAGAAATAGAACTGTTGGCCAACATGTGGCAACCACTAGAGGATCAGCCTCTATACCTCTTTTTCCTACCTTTACTCAAAGGGAGGAACCACCAGCGGAGACTGGAGTACCTCTGGTGGATGATGTGTTGTACCCCAAAATTAAAATTTTTGTTACATTTAGATATTTTGAAGAAATGAGTAAAAGTCTTGTCAAATCAGTCAAAAAGGTCAAGATTTGGGTGTGCATGTCTTGCATGAGGGGTTAAAACGTAAAATTTTCAATTTCTGACGATGTGAGTCTGCTAAGAGCAGCTTAATCTACAAAACCCAGATCTTAGTTTTTCATCCCTAAATTTTAGGAAAACTGCTATTTTTAGAAATTTTCTAAAATTAGTAACGTTTTCTGGGTTCTTCTGGGTTTCTTTCGAAACGGATACTGGTAAAATTTTCTAAAAATAGAAAGTTGGTTCGACTGGGTCCGAACTGATTTTGATTGGTTCAAAATGTGTCCGTATCAGGCTGGTGCAGTCAGAATCTAAAAATAATCAGTTTTTCCCTACTGGGTCTTTTTTGCTTTTTAGAAGCATATCTGGAGCTCGAGGTCATCAATGGAGGTCATTGATTACCGAGCTGTCGGTTCAGCACTTAAACTTCCAGTGAGGTGAAATGATGAACGTACGCGAAGGGCGAGAAAAGAAAATTGGAAGTCATGAAAATTTTCTAACCTTTGCTTCGAGTTTGAAGCCCTGTTGTTGAACAAAAGCCCACCTTTGGGGTATCAAATGTCGAAATTAGGGTTTTAAGCCTCCAATCTGTCTTGTTGGAGTTCTGCGGCTCAGTGATGGATTCAGCGGTGCAGTTATCAGATTACTCAGTCATCCGGAATTCAACACCGAACGAGGGTATCAAAGACGAAGGTTCGGAATGAAGGTTTCAAACTTGAGGTTGAAAATTATAAAAATGGTTAAGTCTGGAAAGAATGGGCGCCCCAGGTGAAGAAGGGCACCCAAGTTTTCAAGAGCCCAAACGAATGAATTCGCAGACGATGTTCTAATATGATCTCTTCACGATTGATCCAGCTTTCCAATGAGACACTCAGCACGTCAAACGAAGTTCACAGTCACCAGATACGACGAGCTGAACGTAGAGTCCGACGAAGGCTGAGAAGGAAGTTTCAGAAGCAAACACGAGAAAATCAAAAATAAACTAAGTCTGGGTAAAGTGGGCGCCCCCAGTCAAGAAGGGCGCCAAAACTTTTCGAGGCCTTAAACTCACTTTTGGGCGAAGATCGTTCCAGAAGACCCCTCTTCATATTTCGTCAGCTTCGCGATGAGCATAGTCTTCAGTCAATCCGACGCCCGGAGCTCCAGATTCAATAAGATCGTCTGTAAGAGGAGTTTATGAAGAAATTTGAAAGCTATGAAAATGGTTATCTCTGGGTGAAATGGGCGCCCCTGGAAGGAAAAAGCTCCCACGAATTCGGAGGTTAAGATGAAGTCTTTCGTCAGAGATGCCTCCAGAACATCTTTCTTAGAATTAGTCAGGCTCCGCCGTGAAACCTTCAGCTCGCTTGTCGGATCAATCTGTCAACGGGAAATCGGAGGCGAAGTAGCATGTCAAAATGAAGGAAAGTTGAAAATGTTAAAATTTTGGCTAACACTGGATAAAGTAGGCGCCCCTGGTGAAGAAGGGCGCCCAAATTCTCATGCCTTAGAGAAATTTTTGAGGTTTTCAAAATTTTCAAAATTTGCAAGTGGAGAATGGCGTCCAAGTTCAAGGAGACCGAGTTTTAGGGTTTTGGAAATAAAAGCAAAGAAAGCAAAACCTAATCCAAAGCCCTAAAGTCTATTTAACATCATTCTTTCATGCATTTTTCATTATTTTTGCAGGTAGCATCCAGAAGAGAAAGTTGGAGCAGCAAGTTTGAAGAATTTTTGTGATTCAAGAATCCATAGTTGCTGGTTTTACATCAGATTTTTCAGATCAGCAAGCATAAACCCTTGTTTTTTCAAGCTTTTTGTTCCAGAAGATCGAATTTCTCAAGCAAAAGGCCAAGGCTTTCCATTTTTCTGTCATCTGGGTCTTTTTGCCTTAATCTTCTGAAGATTTTTTCAAGAACTTCATCAAGTTGCAGCAAGTGTTTTTATTTTGCATGTCAGTGAAAACCTCAATGCATTCAAATTTCAACCATCTGGGTCCTTTCCAATCAGTCTTTTGAAGAAAACCCATATCGCAACTTTATTTCAAGAAAGTTCAAAATCTAGGGTTGGCTGCTTTTTTTGATCAAATAATAGAGGGGTTTTGCAAATCCAATCCGGATTGTTTAATCACATTGAACAAAACCGGATGCAGTGACTTTGAGGAAAATTTGAGAAATTAGGGTTCTTAGCTTTGCTTTTAAGAGTAAGTGCAAAATTTTTCAAAAGCGAGCGATATAGGTTGTCTTGCACATCGATATTACGAGAGACAAAACCCATATCTCAGAAAAAGTTCTCCAAAAAAATTTGTCAGATGAGACACAAAAATCAGCATTCTAAAAATAGAAATTGCTCAAGACTTGTCTGAACCAAGGCGAGTTTACAGTCATTCTTCGAGTTTTCTGAAATGGAGTAGACTCTTAATGTTTTCAAGTCCGAATTAGCTCTCTTTCACAATTACATCAAAATAGCTGAGACAGACTTGCATCATGTCAAGCCCGTGTTCGATCTACATGCCTTGGAAAGAGCAGGCAACACTTCAATCAAGAACCAGGGACATTCTGGACTCCTCGCAGCAGCGTCTATTCCTATATCAGTTCAGAGCCTTGAGTTCGTAATCGCTTGCATTAAGCATTAGAACCCAGCTACAAGGGAGATCCAGTCAGCAGACGGTAGATTGATTTGCAATCTAAAGCCTGATATGATCGAAAGATGTTTTTCCATTCCCCCGTGGCCTGAAAGCGTAACTCTCTCAAAGGGTGAATGCGAAAGGATGTGGAATATGCATAAAGATAAATATAGCAAGAAGATTGGACAGAGATGGATGAAAGAAAAATATAAAACATTGCCCAAGAATGTCGGGCGAGGGGAGTTCAAGGACGAGGTTTCCATCATCATCACTTTGCTCAATAGGGTCACTGGCTCAGACGACGCCACCAAGTTCCAACCTTGGATGTTTTATGCCATACCTCACATCATGAAGAAAACCGAATTCTATGATTGGCCTACTTTGATTAGTGACAGTTTACATCAGCAAATAATAGAATACTTCCAGTTTCATGTATTCCACATGGTGTCATACCTAGTCTACCTGGTAGCCTATCAAGGTCAATTCAGAGGGTTGAACACCGAGGGATCATTGAGTGTACAACACATATATAACTACTATCCCCAGTTGGAGTTCACAAAGTCGTTGCACCACTACAAAAGGGTGAACAAGGCCTTCTTGATGTACACAGTGCGGGACCTAGACAACGAATTGCACATCCGCATCTCTTCAGTTGCCAGGGCAGCAATGGCAGAATGGGCGGATTGGTTTATACAGTTTCCTACCTTTACCTATCTCAAGGTCTATGGTTATTCAGGTGCCCCGCTCATGTTGCCAAGGTATCCGTCAGATGAGGTCATCTTCATGGAATTCTTGAGGCAAGCTCACGGTGTCCACACAGTCTTGAGAAATAGAAAGAAACCCTCTCTTCACTTTCCATTAGGGTTGGGTATTTATACATGCAGGACTGCTGCAAATGCCAGGGACAATAGGAGAAGAGTTAGATAAATTCGGCCTCAAGTCCTACAACGAGAGGCGATCATTTGATCCTCATGTGTCTATGCTGGCCGATTGGAAAAGAATTATAATCATATAGCCGCACTTGAAGATTTTTGGGCTAACTGTGCAAATGAGTTTGAAGTGCGGAAGCGTAGTTTCAGCAGGCTCACTCTCCATCAGATGAAAGACTGCTTAAATGAAGATATAGAAGGGCTATCAAATGATGATGAAGATATGCTTCTCTCGATATACACTCAGAAGCGAATCGAGGATCAGCCTCTTCCACAAGTTAACTGGGCAAACAAGGAATCTCTTTCAGTTGAAGATAGAACAAGACAGGTCCTTGAGCATAGTAAGGTTTTCTTAGTGCTTAAAAGGAAGAACTCCATTCCAATAGCAAAGCCGCCAAGGATAATTCCCTCTTCTTCCAGAACACAGTCGAAGGGAAAGGGTAAAGGTCAGTCTCAAGATGGCGTCAAAGGTAGTAGATCAAATCAAAATGTAAAAAGAAGGTTGGATTTCTCAAGCATAGTCATACAGGAGCAGCCTACAGTTGATTCAGAAGTTCCTCCTGACGAGCCTGTACCGCAGAATGAAGCAGAGGAGCCACCTTCAACATATGTTTCTGTACCTTTGACAGGTTCTACACCAATTCACATTGATCTTGATATGAAGATGATGAAGAGATTCTTGAGGGAGTACCTCTGAGGAAGTTAGTAAAAGATACTCTTGTGTCTTGGTCGAGAACTCCTTAGGAAGGGTTAGGAGAGACGCTTCATATCAAGTGAGTGTTGATGATCACCATTAACATCTGTCGGGGAACCTCCTAAGAGAAAGGCAAAGCAAGTTCACTTTGATGGGAATCTTAAAGAGATAGTCCATGGAGGACTGCAGTGCTCAGAGAACAGAAACGGGGATGGGGTGAATATGGATGATTTGCGTCATAGTCCGAGGCTAATCTACGGTAGAAATACCAGTTATGCAGATTTGGAGTCTCTTCAAAGTTGTATCGAAAACCTTCAATAAAGAGTGCTTAAAGATGGAGAAGACAAGGCAGCCCTCAAGGCTGAAAATCAGCAGCTTAGGCTTTTCATTTCTAACCTTGTTCATGGTTCTTCACAAACAACCCAGTTGCTGCCCCAGGTCTTAGAGACACCAGCTGATCACCATCAGTTAAGACAGCTGGTCATATGTGGGAAAGAGACTCAGGAGTGGATCGAGAACTGTCGAGAGGAAAGAATTTTGACACGAGATGTTCGATTAAGAAAAGCTCATGACCTACGTCAAAGGCATCAAGGAGTTTGAAACGAACCAGCTGAAAGTAAAGCAAGGACATGATTATCATTTGCTGATTTGAACCACGGCTTCTGGGTTGATGGTTTCAAGAGAACACAAGAGACTTAAATCCTTTCACGGAAGGCGTCATGTTTTCAAAGTTAAAACCTATGAGAGGATATCACGAAGAATTCATCACCTCTGAGACAAGGGTGGTTGAAGCTCTTCTTTTCATCGGCAATTAGTCATAGAATCCCTTCTGATGGAGTCTTGAGCGGTTCTATCGGGCTTGAGGAAGTGCAAGTTCAGTTTCAGAGTGTTGTTCACAGTTGCAGTCCAGTTGGCAGAAGGATAGGCCATATTTCGATGATGTCAGCAAAGTTCGAGAAAGCGGCCAATGAGGTCGAAGATTTCCTAAGATCTATTGCAAATGCTGAAGATATCCTAGAAAAGCGGTGCTTTGCTGTTGATGGCATAGATGCGCCGAACCGGGACACAATCTCTAACTTCCTAGCGGATGTGATCGAGCTTTAAAGCAACTTTCTTCTAGAAGCTTTCTTTCCCGCTTTCTTTCTATTCTTGGAATAATCATTATCCATTCTTTGAGAAGAGAAAGAAGATAAGATGTAATAGTTGGCGTTTCCCGCTTTTTCTGCTTTCTTAGGGTTTTAGTTGTTATCTTCTTTCTAGATTTAGTAATAAAGCTTGCTTGCTGAGCAAGCCCTAGATTGTGAAAGAAAGGAGATTTTAGGGTTCCCTACTCCTCTGCTTCTCTATAAATAAGAGCCTTTGCTCATTTAGTTTTCTTCCAACATTTAGAGTGAGAACAAAAAGCAGTGAGCCTATTGTGCCTTCTATTTGTTTTAAAGTATTGTTGAATTGTGTTGTGATAGCAAATTGTTGAGCCTCTTTAGCCAACAAGGGTGTGTGATTGCTGTTTTTCTATTGTGTTAAGAATAAGTTTGCTGAAGCACTCTTTGGCTGCAATTTCTTGTTCAAAGGCATGTTAGAAGTGAAGGCTTTTGTTTGAGGAATTTGAGTAATAATAAAATCATGAGCCTCTTTGCCTTTGTCCCAAAATCTGATTTCCGTTACATCATGTTCTTAGCACTATGATCTTTGTTTGAAACACGTGAAGTTATTATGTAATGTCCCGTTTTTAGCACTTCACTTTTTGAGTGATTGGTAGCCTATTCGATGTCTTTGTCGGTGGTCGATGGCGAGAATTAGGGTTCATTTGTTTGATGGAGTTCTCTTGATGATTCGAGGGGGACTTTGCTTGTTGGGTTTGGTTGTTTGGATTACGGATTCCTTACGGGTTTTCGAGCTTTTCTGAGGTACAACTTGCAGCTGCTTAGGACAACCTTTCGAACTTACTATTTTTAGTTATGGCGGCTACATCTCGGGTTTGGGATTTTGGAGTGCCGGATTCTTTTCACGGGTTTTAGAATGCTTAGCAAGGTGTCATCGCGGTTTGATCTGAGCACTTTCGAGAATTTACTATTTTTAGTAAATTCTATTTCTGGCAGTGGTCCTGTTGACTTCGGCTTGGTTGGCTCTCATCTTCAGTATGTTCAGTTGGTTTGATCAATCTTGACCTTGGGAAGCATTTTTGGTGAGATATCCAGTTGATTTTAAAATGTTATACTTTAATGTTATATTTTATTATTGAGACCCCTTGGCCTAGTGAAGCAACTTTAAGTTGTTCATAAAAGGGGGATTTTGAGGGGTGGCGCCTCATGGAGTTATTTTATTATATTCTAAGGTCCAAAAATCAATGTTTGAAAAGGGACGCCCATCTTGAGGAGAAGATTAATTCAAATTAAAAGTTAAATTGCCTTGAGAAAAGAGACGCCATCTTTGGAGGGAAAAGGAGTTACTTCAAACTTGAAAATTAGGGTTTCTAGAAGCTTCTGGAGAGTTTTCACAAAGTTATATAAGGAGAGCTTGGGTCTTCATTTGGGCATCTGATATCTTGAGTATTGTTATGCTGCCGAAATGGTTGCTGGATTGCTTTGAGGAATGAATGCCTCCTAGCTTGGGCTCGACTTCGTGCTTGAAAGATAGCACCTAGTAGAGAAGTTTGCTAGTTATTGAGTGAATTTGTAGTGAGGTTTTGCATTGTTTTGATGATCTTGCATTTTGTAGCTGAGTACTTGCATTTCTGTCACATTTTGGATGTTGCTGAATATCATAGCTGATTCGAAGTTTCATTCATATATCAAAATTAAAAAAAGATATTGTTCTGGGTGTTGGTCATATCATCTTCTCTACTTGGGGCGACCCTTCTTGCAAATTTGTGGGATTTTTAATGAAGTTTCTGATTTTATAAAGCAAATTCGTCATTTCTTGAAAGCCCTACTTTCTGGAGTGCTTTGGGATCCGTGCCATTAATTAATAGCCACTTTTAGCTGCCCTTTTTCATTACTAAACTAGGCGCCACCATTTTAAGAGTATTTTGCATCAGTTTTCATGTAATTTGAGTGAGAAATGAGTGAGTTGTGAGCTTTTCATTGAGTTTATGCATTGCTGGTTCTGTAATTCATGTTGCTGGTCTATCAGATCAGACTTGAGAAAATTGCATATTAGCGAAGGACGGGTGTTAGGAATTCATTATTGACCTAGTGGATGACATCTTTACTATTGCAGCAACTTGTAGAGCTTAAATCCTTGATCTTGCAGGCATTCTACTTCTCATTGTAAGCTGAACAGTAGTATTGTCAGCATTTCTCTCAGTTTTGCTTATCATGTTTGTAATTGCCCACTGAATAAGTGGAAGAGGCTGGCTTACCGCCTATGTACTTTGATTTGCATTGTAATATCGTACATCTCCGCCCTATGGTAGCTCCATTCCCACTCCGGGTTTGAAAGCACATTCTGGGTGTTGAGTTTACTTTCAACATTTGTAGTGGTAGAGATCCTCTGACCATATGCTCGTCCATCTTGGACACATTCTTGGTTAGAGTTACTTCCAGTTGCAGTTTTGATTAATGTACTGACGATCCTCTTGCCATATGACAGCCTCTCTCTTGTTGAGATTGAGTGCGCATTCTTGGCAAAGAGTTATATTGTAACTGCTGGTTTGATTTATCTAACCCTAACGGGTGCCTTCTGCATTGTTGTGTAATTGGCAAAAATCGGAAAAAATTTGGTCCGGTTTATTACAGTGGTATCAGAGCCAAGATCTTGCCATCCTGTGCCCATCAAGGTTCAGTTGACAGTTGAATGACAGAGAAATCAATTCTACACCAGAGGCCAGAACAAAGTTCAGTTTAGCTCTCAGAAGTTTTGAAGATGTTGCGTTTCCTGAAGTCCAGGAATCATGAGAAGTCGGATTTGATTGAGGTGTCTAAAGAATGCCAGTTCAAGAGGAAATGTGAACACGAGGCTGCCAAACTCCATAAAGATTATCAGAGCATGACAGAGGAGTTTAAGAACGATGTTTCATTTGATACCTTTTTGGATTGTGTGGTGATTTATTACCCTGGAAAGCGGGCTATGGTCAACTACATCAAGAAAATGATTAAGGAGGAAGCAAAACATACCATGGTTGCAAGTGCAAGGAAGGAAGAAGAAGTGCCTGTTTGTGGATTGCAGCCCACAAATGAACATGTCGAAGAGAAAAATCAGTCAACTAATATTGAAGATGGCACAAGCAAGGTGCACATGTCACCTCAAAATGATCGTAAGTTTGATATAGAAACCTTGACAGTTGAGGAATGTGTGGGGGAGCCTCATAATACTTCCCTAGATTTGCATGTGACAGCAAGTGATGAAGATCAGTTCGGTGAAAGGAACATAGCAGCAGTCTTGAATCCTAATTTGGATTCAGCCCATGGAGGTGTTGAGAGAAATGTCTTCACAGAAGATTTTAGTAGTACTGTTGTGTTTGATGAGTTCATTGAAGTAGTGCAAGATGGAGAAAATACTAGTGAAGACATAGAACCAGCTTATAACCAATACTTTAGTGATGATGTTGGTAATGAGTCTAAGGAGTTCATGCAAGATCATACTGAAGATTTGATGAGGAAGGATTTTCCTCTTGTTGCTGTCTTAACTTCCCAAGAAGTCCCACATGAAAAAATCAACGACATACTCTCTCATGAGGGTTCCATAGAAGATAATGAAGATGAAGTTTTTCAAACAACAAACATTGAAGATTCTTCACTTTATTTCGGAGGTGATATTGTTGGTCTTGGGATTGATCAGCAAACTGAGCCATTGGAGAGAAATGTTTTTGATGATTTCAGCTTAAGTGAATTGGGACTTGACTTATTCAAAGAGTCATCACTACAAGGGGAGCATGATAAGTTTTTTCCAGTTGATCATCCTAATCAGCCCACTAGCATTTGGGATCCGGGTGTGTTGGCATCAAGTTATGTTAAAGAACCTGTGTGGGATAAGTTTCCCTTTGATCCTGATGAAGAACAAGAACCAGGTTGCACGGTAGACTATGAGGTGGCCCTTGGAGGAGAAGTTGTCTTTGAAGAAGATTGTTCCACAAAATTCCATAATGATCTCTTTGGAGTGGTTGCAGCCACTAAAGAGGAATTTGTGGTTACAGAAACTTTCCGAACAGCGGACAAATATGACTCATTGAGCAGGTTGGATGCTGGTCTAATGTTTGATCAAGGAGGTAGTGATGAAGAAGAAGAGCTAGAAGACCATATGGCTCTTGAAGATGGGGAGTTTGAAAGTGTTACTAAACACAAATCTGATTTATCAATGCACGAAGCTGATTGCAAGCATTGGGTTGAAGAATTTGTGGAGTATGATGCTTTTTATGACAATGAGCATTCTCCGCTAGTTGGTGGTGAAGTACAAGAATGTTGGAGCAGCAAAGAGGGCAGCAAAGGCAAGGAACGAAGTTCTGATTTTCAGTTGCAGCCTATCAGCAGTTCACCGTCTTTGCATGTTTGTGAGTGGGAAGATCAATGCAAGGTATCTTTTGGAAAAGAAGTGCAAGCGCTATCCCTATTTGATCGCACACACAATTTGGTTGATGATCTCTATTGGAAGGCTCAGTCTGAAGAGAGACAAAGTGGAGTTAAGGATGAAGTTGCTCTTCCTAACTTGCAACTTATCAGAGGCTCTTTGGAGACATTGAAATCAGCATATATACACTTGATTGAAGATCGAGATTATGCCTTCGAAATTGCGAAGAAGACCGTTGGTACTTTCCAAGAAAAGGAGAGAAAGGCTGATGAGCTTACTCTTGAGCTTGAATCAACAAAGGACATGTTGAAAGAAACTCAGTTGGCTCTAATGGAGGTTGAAGACCAATTTGTTGACTTCAAACTTTCCAAGGAGCAAGAGGGTGCACAAAGAGCTGAAGAAATCAAGCAAGTGATTGGAGAGCTTGATAGTCTTCAAGAGGAGTTTGATCTTGAAAGTGTCTCAAGAAAATCAGAAGTTGCATGTGCTGATTTGGAACAGCAAGATATAAGGAGTGATTTTCAAGTTTTTAACAATCCTCTCTTTGAAGTGGGTGTTGAGGAAACTTATGATAATCCTCTTTTTGTGATGGAAGATGAACCAGAACATGGTGTTCACACTCTTGTCAATCCATTCCGTGGGTTGAGTGATGCTAGTCTATTTTGGGAGTTGAATTTGAAGTCATCCTTTGTTTCATGCTCCAGTGTTGTTGAAGCTTTCATGGATTGGTTTCAGAGGTTAATCAGAGGGAATGCCTATTTTAGGAGTATGCACTTGGTTTTGACCAGCACTTGGGGTTGTGTTGAATTCTATTTTCAGTGTGTTGAAAATATTTTTCAGTTGGGTGTCCATGTTTGGGATTCTCAACATGGGTTGATGGAGCCTATTGCTTGTGGAAAGAAGAACTTTTGGAGGGATAAGGATCAAAATTCCAGATTTGTTGGTGATGTTCCCTTCTTTCCCAGTCACTTGATGGTTCTGTTTGTACATCAACAAATGGATTGGAGAGAAATTTTGAGTATGGGTTGGAGAGATGAACGATCGGTTGCTCTTGGGAGTGACCTTCTGCTAATACAAGGGCAGATTTTGAGACACGTGCTTGCTGGTTGGAAGCATACCAGCCACTTTACT